>JXSR01S020347.1:133102-147427 GCA_000969725.1 Ophiothrix spiculata | reverse complement strand
TTTTGTTTAGGATTCTGAATGTATATCTATGTTGTTTTAATCTATTCAAATTTTCATTTAGTCATCAATTGTGTATATTTTTTAATGTATATTAAGCACATGTATCTATATAGTTAATTATTTATTGTTCTTAACTTTTATGATTTTACTCTTCACACGGACACGTGGAAGAACAATGTATATTGAACGTGTTATTTTACCGTGAATAAAGAAAGTTATTATTATATATTGGTTCGAGAAATACCAGGTCTACATGTAGTCCAGAAATACTTGGTCTACCTGGAATCTGATTTTAGGTCTAGTCCAGAAATACTTGGTCTACCTTGAATTCAAAATATAGAACCAGTTGGTCATTGACACACAATTCTATCAAGCAGCTGTTCTATCCTCCCTGAGTAAACAAAAAGGGGGAGTTCAGTATTTAGAGTAGCCAGTAATGGGAATGGTAATAATATCATAACTCAGTCTTTTTCAGTCAGTCTATTTTCAGTTCTTAACCAGCATGACCAGAGGTACTCGATGATGGCTAGCCGTTTCTGTCAGTCGGCACCAACCTGATACTGGAATTGGGTGACCATCTGTGATTACAAAAAAAATAAAAAAAATAAATAAATAAATGAATGAATTAAAAAAATAATATATAATAATAAAAACGAATGGTACATCATTTAGGATAGTCAATTTCAGAAAACTTGAGCAATTGTCGTAAATCATACCTGAATGGAGCGGCAAGACCAAAGCCGTTGAAGTTCATTCACAAAATCGAGTCACAGGGTCACCATCCTATTAACAGATCTGTCGAATCAGTCTTCCTTACCACGGAATTCAGTTTAATATCTTTGAGCCAAATTTGTGACGACGAACAAGTCACTTTCAGATCATTATACATCTGTAGGTAACCAAGATTAGTTAAACACAAGGACGACTTATTCTCGCTATCAATCACCCGTGCCGATCGGTTTCGCTGACATTTGGCACTGATTTTGTACACAGAAAAGTATATTTCTACTTCAGTACTTGGGTAGTTAACTTATTTCTCTAATCGATTTATATCTTGTTAACTATTAGTAATCACTGCACTAATGGACCGACGGTGCCAAATATACTTTGGTATGAGTACGAAGTGCCCTTTTGTGACTAGATGGACGGAAAATGGACTCAAACTATTTTCTTTGGCTTGAAAGAACGGGTATATACAGAAGTACTCTATACTATTATGTACTATATATATAATATACTAATATATATACTTTTATTACCGTGGTATATAGCTTTATATGTATTTGTGGTTTTTTTACATGTACCTCAAGAGTGAGTCAAGACCATTGCATGTGAGTTGTCGACCAAGTCTTCTCTATTAATACATTATACCTCGAGTTGCATTGCGAATTTTCAGTGACGAAAAGAAACTTCTTAAACATCCATATCTTAAAAGGGCAATTCACGATCCAATTTTCATCCCCAAGGTCACATCTACCAAAAAAAAATTGGCTAAAAGGAATCCTTGACTGATACATGTTACAAACCCAGGGCCAATTTTGCATATCTTTTTGCATTCCTGAGAAAATCAAGAAAATGTGTCATTTTCTAATTATTGTCGGCACCCCGACGATAATTACAAAATAGTAGCCAACAGAGACTTTTAAAACACTCAAAAGGTCCTAACTTGAAAACGGTAAGTCCGAATTAAGTGAAACTTGCAGAATGCATTTGTTTTGTGTTCATCATTCCATCTAGGTGGAAAAGAGATGAGGTTTTAATCAGATCTAAATCATGAATTGCATCTTTAACAACCGTTTGTCCGATCTTTTTCAAACAAAAATTATTTTGCTCAGTATGTTAAGCTTTACTTGTTCAGTCTAAATTCTAAATTTAGTTTCTGTTATCCAGAACGATCCTATTAAACCACCTTAAAGGTCACGATTAACATTAATTTTAAAGATCATTTAATTTTTTGGGCATCCTGTAGTTTGACTCTATCAAGGTATTTGTTAGCAATAAGCCCTGTGTAAAAGTAATCAAGATTCCCCTGGAATCAAAGTCCGCCTTTTAACCCAACCTGTTAACCATGTTCCCTTTTTAACACAACTTTTTTTAGAGTGTAACGGAATAAACTATTCCAAATTTATTTCAGCAATGTATCATATGCACATATTCCATTCTTCTTCCAACATAACCATGATAACACTTAGGTCGAAAGGTGTTATGATTGTCAAGGGTCTTCTATATATTTAAATAATAGTTGCATTTTATGTACAATTAACGCCAATATTCTCATTGAATAAAACACCTCCCCACCCAATATGCCCAAGCTGTGTTAAAACCATCTTGTTTATTAGTAAAAAATAAACATCGAAAGATTGCGCATAATTTTGAACATAATTAAATGTCGGCACATCTTGACAAAAAAGGGGAGTACAAGCTGATACCCTTAAAAATTGGAGTGACCTTCTTCTTCTACATGTTCCACACCCAGCGTCATGATTGTCAACATTTAATTTTTTATTTTTTCGGACAATCAAATTTTATACATTTCTACTCATTGACATTTCTATCATCTAAACCATGTTATGATGTTGTTTTAAACAAAAGTTTCAAAAGATATATATATCTTATGCATTTTTATTATCATATTGCTAAATGTTTCAATTGTTTAGAATCTATATTGATTCTAAACAATTGAAACAATTATTGCGACTTTTGTGTAAAGTGTTACCGTTTCAATTATGTTGAAACAGAGGTTCAAATGTTCATTTTCACCTAACTTTCACTACATGTACTCGTATTAAATACTGCGGGTTAATGTGCTATCCTGAGTTGTCAAGTTTTCACCCGTTAAACAATGTTCAAAGTTTGTACAGCTTTTGTAAAAAATTTTGGACGACGCTGTTTAACCATGTTAACGTATTGAACAACTTTAATATGTTGTCTATTTTTTATGAGATATACGTGTATGATGCAAATAGCATTTCATTTAGGTAATAAACGCAAGCTAGTACAATTAAAGTACAATTCTAGTACACAAAATTGTACTAGAATGATGTTCCAAATGTGCACACTCCAATTCTAGAACTGTACTTGATTTCTACCTGGGTACATATAGCCTACAGCTTCAAAATGTCACATCTTCATATGCTTTACAGAACATGGGCATTATCCTTCTGTCATCCAACATTACATTTTTATTTTGACAGGCAGGTCGTTCATTTACTAAAACCTTCAAATTACATTAGAAACGAACCGTAACAAACTTTTCTATTAAGCCCTGCGGAATGTTTAAATACATGCATATACATGTATAGTAAACATAAATATAAATTTACGAAATGTAAACTCGATGGGGTATGCCACTTTATTTCAAGATGGGTATGACCCGCATTTTATAGCACCAGTATCGCAAGTTCTGATTCGCTAGTTAATAGCCCTACAATCTAAAACTCGTTCTAACGCAATCCTTACATGCCTAACCCGAGATCTATCAATAAACCTGATTGTAATCGTAAACCATATGCCTAAACCAACACAACCCTAAACTTCAACCTAAGCGCAATCACACATCAATGTACGTGGATGTGCCAAACGGACACCACCGTATGGATAACGAATTGATCGAAAATATAACGGCCGCCACCGTATGGATAACGAATTGATCGAAAATATAACGGCCGCCACCGTATGGATAACGAATTGATCGAAAATATAACGGACACCACCGTATGGATAACGAATTGATCGAAAATATAACGGACACCACCGTATGGATAACGAATTGATCGAAAATATAACGGACGCCGCCGTATGGATAACAAATTGATCGAAAGTATAACGGACACCGCCGTATGGATAACGAATTGATCGAAAATATAATGGACACCACCGTATGGATAACGAATTGATCGAAAATATAACGGACGCCACCGTATGGATAACGAATTGATCAAAAATATAACGGCCGCCACCGTATGGATAACGAATTGATCTAAAGTATAACGGACACCACCGTATGGATAACGAATTGATCGAAAATATAATGGACACCGCCGTATGGATAACGAATTGATCGAAAGTATAACGGACACCGCCGTATGGATAACGAATTGATCGAAAATATAACGGACGCCGCCGTATGGATAACGAATTGATCGAAATTATAACGGACGCCGCCGTATGGAAAACGAATTGATCGAAAATATAACGGACGCCACCGTATGGATAACGAATTGAACGTATTTTGTAATTCGGATTCTTAATTGCCATTATGCATCGCATTGTTTTTAGAACATCTCAAATCCACCTTCTCAAACTTACAAGCACTACATGCTGGTACCCAGAAAGAAATCACAAACTATTCAGTTGAAGCGCACCATTAGATGGGTGTCCCCTGTTGGTTTACCCTATATGCAACACTATAATAATCTTAATCCAAGGTTACAAAGAGGCCTAAAACCATGAAAATAGACCAACCTCACAACTTGTTTACCCAATATTGTGAAAGATATAATGACGAGAAAGGAAATATTAAAATTCCGTCTGCTTTGAAGATTAAAATACTGTGATCTAATTTGGTATCATCTAAGATTTAAATCTAAATGGTTCGGAGGAAAGTAAAATATATAATATAAATCATAAAGAAAATGTCTACATGACTTCATGTTCTCAATGCAATAAAAAAACCTTGATATGAAATGACCCATGCATGGTGTATTCCTACAATGTTCCTTATTTCGTGCCGGTGTAAAGAGACTGAGTAGCCTATCCCCCATATCCAGGAGTCCGGATCTAATTGAACTACACGGAATAAGTTGCAATCAATGATTTATTGATCGCACATGTGCAGGTACGTTTTACACAATTGGATAGTAGCTAGAACACTCAGTCACGGACACTGGGTTTCGTGCACACCATTCCAACTTGGAACACGTAAAGGCAGCTACAGCACCATTTACTAATGCCTTCCAGACTGTATCTCTCCCAGAAGGCCTTTTAAGATGCAACCCATCAAGTCATCTAAGCACTGGATCTTTTTACTCGCACCTGTATTTTGCACATTGAGGAGCATTCACCAAGTCTCTTCTCCTTGGACAAGCAAGTTTGCTTTGTTAGGAGTCACGCTATTGAAAATTGAAAATTAAAGAAAGGGTCTATTGGTTGATAAAATGTGCTAGATAACATATCAAAACTCAGATTAATGAATTTTGACTCTGACGCTTGTCTCGTGTCCTCTTCTGCATAATTTGTAAGAGTCACTTTTAATGGATGGTTTAATCGTATTTATAACAAGTATCACTCAAGTTCACTGTCTTTATATGTTAACTGGTAAATACCACACTCATTTATCATACAAACCACTTATATCTCCATTATGACTGTATATTTCTGTGACGACTGTATATTACTGTGTATAGATGTTTAAACATCATGACAGGGTTACCTACAGTCTGAACGCCCCGCTATGTTCAGTTAGCCGGGATGGTTACCATGGCCTTCGTATTAAGAGCTTTTGCTGCTGTATATTTTTATGAATATATGGAACGACAATGTGTAATAGGAAACGATGAAAATTGATGTAACCAATTAAAACTTGATGATTCTGCATTTCAATTAATTTATGCGAATTCGTAATCACACGTAGAAAAATAAACATTACACGAAAAAGTCCATTACATAGAGTAGTTACCACAGTAAATAATTATACCTGGACTGTTTGACTTAATCTAATCATTGCTCTCCAAATGTTGTGTTAAAGGGACTGGCCTAGATTTTCCCGCTACTTTTTACCTACATATTTTTATATGAATCGATAAATCATGTCTATAGTAAAAAACCTACATATAGGTTTCCCGTAATTTTGTGGAATATTGGAGAAAATTGCAATTCTTAAATTTGTTTCTCCGGAGAAAAAAATGGTGTGAAAACAGTGTTTCTAGCTTCAAATCTTATAAATATCTTGTTTCTACACCTGTTATGTGCAAATTTGATGAAAATGTTTTCTCTCTCTATACTAAATTATCTCTCTATAGGAGCTTTGTTTGATCTTTTATCTTGTAAATCCATCTGAAGTAAAAATTTAGGATTTAAAAACACTAGAGACTCACACCATCATCACAGAATGATATATATTGGAAATTAATATTCTCTCAAACAGTGTTTCTAGTTTCAAATCTACACCTGTTATAAGCAATTTTGATGAAATTGTTTCTATTTTAATAAATTATCTCTAGGAGCTTCGTTTTATCTTATATCTGGTAAAACCATCTGAGGTTAACAAGTTAGGATTTAAAAAACTCTGGAGAGTCACACCACCATCACAGACTGATATAATGCAAATTAATTCTCTCCCAATTTGAACCATTTCTGTATTATCACTGGATTATAAAGTTTTATTTGGAGTATTTCCATAAGTTTTTAATAAAACATGCAATCTAGGCTAGTTTAAGTGTACTGAGTTTAGAGCTAGAGTACAACTGTTTTTTAAAAGCAACTGTAGAATCACTTATCTAAACCTCCATAAAAACATTTTCAGAAGCTGTTGTTAAACATGGTGGTGATATCAGTAAATATATGATTTTGACCAAAAGATCGAAAAAATGAATTTTTTAACCCAAGCATTTCTGGAAAGCCTAACAAAGTTTTGCTTTCAAAAGGTTTATGTCATGATACTGAAAAAGTATAACTGAATTATTTCAAAAAGATAAATCGCTGGTTTGGTATCAAAGCACTCATTGTTATGGCATTGTTTAATGAAAACAAAGCATGAAATGGATGATCGATATCCTATGTCAGAAATAGTATAAAGACAAAAGAAATGATAAATGAATAGTCACAAAAAATTGCAACTTGGGAACTTCTGAATAAAAAAATCTTTCATACCTTTAATGGCGTTTTATGCACGTTCAACAAGTATATCGACCGGTTTGAGGAATATTGTCAGGTTAACAAAATGATTAGGCACCAAATCACGCACAATAAAACAGTGCAAAAGTTTATTTTTTTTTCTTTTTTAACAATTTTAGCATCGACTGTCAAGTCTTTCTGGCGCTTGTCCAAAAATGGTTAAGAAAATCAAATTGATCCAAAATTTGATAGAAGGGCAATTTCTTGAAAAACTGGACATTGATTGTGGTTAGAATTTCAAATTCATCCTAATAGTATTAATTTGGTGTCAAATTAAGGCTGAACCCCTACATTTTAAGGATTTTAAACTAGAATTTTAAAATGGCCATGTCTTGAATGCTAAATTATTAATTATAAAAATGAGACAAGTTTAACCCAATATTGACTAAATTATACAAGATAAAAAACAATCTTATATATAGAAATTCAATTAAAAATATCATGTTTTTTCACACCGATCCAACAGACTGTATGAAAGTTGTCCAAAAATTGAATTTTGTCATAATTTGCGCTTCTTGCTATGCTTCAGTGGCTTCTGGAACTTTGCATTTCGTGTAGTCCTTCCGTTACCATGAAATTGCTAAAAGTTTGTATAATTCTAAAGGTTGAAATAGCAAATTATTATAATAAATCTGGTCAACTGGACTTACATTTTTTGATAGCTACAGTATCGTTCCTCATCCAAGGAGCATCACCAGGCCGTGTGATCTTCAGTCGGACGTAGAATAAGGCCAAGAAAAAAAACCTGTTGTGTTGCCCTCAAGTTGTGAAAATTTTTTTGAAAAAATGAGTCGGTCGGTCGGAAAATAATTTTTAAAAAAGCACCTAAATTATGAAATTTGGGTGCATTTTCCACTATTTTCAAAACATTTTCTAAAAAAACCACCCAATCTGAGCAAAATTGAGTGCTTACCCTACCCTATTTTGATTTTTTTTTGGCCTAAAAGGGGTCAAGATCTGATGGTGCTTTCAAGATGAATAATCTGTTGCACACGTGTATAAGCTCAATTAACCTGGAAAGACCCATAAGGTCTTGAAATCTTTACTTCTCGGGGTTGTTGAAATGCTGATATGGCTTTGTGGCTCTTAACCCTCTATCAACGAGATATAAATTTATTTATTTATATCTCGTTGGTGCTATATCATAAAATTGGGCGTATAAGAAAATATTGTCTTAATCAAAAAACTACTGAACAACTTGTTCATGATTTCATGCTGTCTTCATCAATGAAATTCTACGTTATTATGGTCTTCCAGACCGACAGACACATAGCTAACTCCAAAGAATTCAACGCGGTTATATGTACATATCACCTAAATTTACCAGCATGCAGCAAAGTATCACATTATGCACAAACGCCTTAACATTACTTTTAAATGTTTCCATGGATCAACACGACATTACTTTCCATCTCGTAATCGAAGTTCATCATCTTAAATCAATTCTTATAACTCCATTATCACAGGGGCGTCGGAACCGTGTAGGCCATGTGGGCTTTGGCCGCACTGGGCCACTTTTCAGGCAATAAAAATAAAAATAGATTAATTCAAATTAATTTAATGTGTTTTATTATGGTCCTAGCATCAATAACCATAAAATACTACTGTATATATCAGTTTTTAGTAACTACTTTCTTCTGGGACTTAGTTGTTAACTTATTTTTGATAACTAATGGACCACAGGCCGCGCCACTTTTACCAATGGCCGCACCACTTTTATTGTCCTTCCGACGCCCCTGCATTATCATGTAAGCTTATATTTTAAATGACTCCCATTGTATAAGGAATTGTGAATCTTTTAGTCAACTTAGAGCAAGTCTTTAAGACACATTTTATTCAAATTAGCATTTGACAATCAGGTTTGTGTAAATGCTGAATATGTATTATATGTTTTCAGAAAAGGTAATCTTATTGACCCTACTATAGATATTTGTTAGATTTTGGCCAATTTTGACTATCGACCAAAAATTGCCTGTTTAAGTGTTTTGGTTAAGATGTTTATATAAATCACAAGTGCAAAGCCTGTCATTGTGAGTCCAGTTCAAAACTGTATGCATCTTATGGAGGACAAGACAATAGTGTCTGATCACAAATTACAACGAACAAGTTACAAAACAATACTGTAAAATTTCACGTAACGTATGAAAACAAAGCAAAATCAATTTGTTAATTTCACATTATTCACGCATATACTATACGGTATTCCATATTAAACGTTAATTAAGCCTGAATATTGTTGTAACTTTTTAAAATATTATATGCTTTCAAGATTGTTTTTTCTCATCTGCAAATTATCTGAAATTCAGATTTTATTTAGAATATTTGTATCCATCACCTGCAGTCCGTGGTGATTTTCCATGAATAAAAGAAAATAATCCAATGGACTTTTCCGGTAGCTACGTACTGGCTGATCAAACAATCGAATTGACTTTTCCGGTAGCTACGTACTGGCTGATCAGCGCAAAATAAAGAGAGGGAGATACCATACTCCATATACCGCACAAGGCTTAGCAGTGGGACAAAATTCAGATATAAATGAATCACTAGCAGATCTCCTTCCGCTACACGTTATTCGCATAAAGAATACAAGTATGCGTATTGAATACTTTACTTTCAATTAGACAGCATTTGTATGCAAGACTGACCATCGGGAGGCCTGTGTTGAGGCAGAGAGATGTAAAATTTTACATCTCTCTGGTTGAGGCTATGAATACCTGAACGGCAAAGTTGTAAAAAAAAATCAGTAACCCGATTATTTCGGTGTCTTTACTCTTAAATCAATCTATTGAACGTTTAAAATGAAAAGAAGTGAAGAAAAAAAAAGGTTGCCCGGAGACTCGAACACGGCCGCAGAAAATGATATGATGCTGGATATGATATTGGTCTGATACATTTGTCATGCACAGCGCTTTAGACCGCTCGGCCACACTTCTCGCTGTGAACCCATGGGAATTTCACGTTACTTATAGATCAATAAGTTTGGCCAAAACAATATACTTCTTGTCGGTCTGTTTAATTCTGGTAGTTACGCCTGCGCGATGCATGAGGGCTTTGGATCGGTATTATGCATAGTAATTACCTTCCGCGCTATGCAGTATGTTATACGAAACTGGCGAAAGAAATTATTAATGAGGACTTCATTCTATGTTGCTATTGTTGAACATGTACAATGCAATTCCTAATTTCGTCATTGTGAAGAATCCAACTCAATTGATTTTGATGTATTTGGTATCAAATTAATCCTTGATAAATATAATATCTCGGATTGGTCATAAGATTGTACTAATGATTAAGTAATTCAAAAAATCTTAGCTAGAACGACTATGCAGTTACGATATTCATCTGCAAAAACCTTTTCAGCATTGAAAATATTCACTTCTTGAATCGATATCGTGACGTCAAAATGGAAACATTTGTATAGCCGTGGGTGCTTTCAAGAGACTGTTGTCTCACGTGGTGATTCCTTATAGTACAAATGAGTACATTTATCGATGAGCACCGGAATCTTGTCTCGATTTTCGTTGTTTCTAAGGTCTCTGACCGCACAGCGTCATGGTATCGTCATGGATCTCAAATTGGGGCATTTGGGCCCACTCGGTCCCGCCAAAATCAACCCGAGCGCACACGTCCGGATTTAAACTTTGCAAAGGATTCTTTCTACACACATCTGCACATCGCTTTAATTGCAGTCACAAATTCATCGTAATCGATCGTTAGGAGTCTAATTCAAGGATAATATCTAGAAAAGTGCTCCCAACAATCATTGTTGTCAATTGTGAATCATCCTATAATTCATGTTGTGCATCATTAAATTAAGGGTCTGATTTGAAAACAGACATCGTGTTCTAACCAATTTATGAATATTAGAATAATAAAAATGTTGCGCCGGACAGAGTCTGACATTTATTTAATTTTGCCAAAGAGAACTTAGAAAATGGCGAAAAGATTGAAGTAAAGTGAATGAAAATAAATTCAACCTTTGTAAAGTGATTATTATCTTTTCAGCTTCTTATCCGTGAATTATTCTACAAACATAATTCAGTAATTTTTCAGTATGTAATGTTTTAATTTGTTAGTGAAAAAAATAAAAAATGCATCCGTCGGTATTTTCCCGGAAATGAACAACCCGGATGTAGCTTCAACGTGACAAAAATTGCCTAAAATATAGCATTAAACACCGCGAAAAATGTTTCTAGTTATTAACCTTCCAGGGTGGTGTAGTAAGGAAGCGCAGGGTATGCGCAAAACTTTGACTGTACGTAGGACTATAAGAACAAACTGCACGAACGATACAGATGCTATACGCGAATGGTACGCAAAGGTACGTAAACCGCATGTGCGCATTCGACAAGATCTGATTTAATTACTTCCACTTTCTTTACCGCCTTCATGAATTCATTTATTTATTCATTTATTTATTTACTTACTTACTTATTTATTTACCTCTTATTTAGCCTGGGGAAACCCATCAGTGCCAGCACTGTTTTTCATGGGTGCCCAGGGGTCAAACATAAAAACATCAAAACGCAGTCAAGTTAGCTCAATCGGTAAGGCGCTCGCTTGCGGTGCGGAAGGTCCCGAGTTCGAACCCCGCTGGTGCCAAATAAGTTGAGTGTGCTTGAAATTCCCTTGGACAAGGAACTAACTGCTAATTGTCTCGTGGAAACCCGTACGAAACTCGGGGAGCTGATCCGGGCAGCGATGGTACGTATGTGGGCTGATCAAGGTTCAGCGCCCCTAGAGGTTGTCGCAGAACCTGAAATGATGCTTGGTGTGGAATGGAGCTTACTTGGGCCACAGTGGTCAGCGAACACCTGTAAAGTGTGCAGAGGCCGAGTGGAATTACAAATCTGGGAGGCATAGCGCACTATAAATCCCCAGTATTTATTTTGATTTATTTAAAAAATATATATAATACAACACACTATACAATAAGATATACAATCATAATTAAAAACAATATATTACTATATATAGTTAAAACAATGCAGATAGAGGTTAAAAACAGTCAGGATATAAGCTTTTTAAAAGTTGCCATACTTGCTGGGAGGGGGTGCTTAACTGAAGGCGGAAGATTGTTGGAAGATGCCGCCCCCTGTTGATGAATTTTTACCTGTTGATGACCTTTCTCTCATCAGATTATGGTACGAGGTTACCATGAGATCCTGCACGAGAAGTGTACCTATGGCTGTTACTGACCATGCCGACTGTATTGAGAATATTGCACAAGTTTGGAGGAAGAGTATTGGAAAGGCTTTTGTACACCATAGTATTGAGATGTATTGAACGTCTATCAGAGAGGTTTTTCAACCGAGGATATTAAGCAGCATGTCAGTGGGAAATCTGCGGGGCAAACCTAAAATAACCTTGCCAGCAGTGTTTTGCAAGGTGTCTAGCCTGGATAAATGGGTATTGCAGGCATTTCCACAGATGACATCGTAGTAGTCAAAGTGGGGAATGATCATTGATTTGTAGAGTATTAAAGTTCAAAGTAGACTTAGGTAATAAACTACACTCTTAGAAGGCCGGGATCAAATATACGAGTAGTTTTCCGGATCATTTTATTTTGATCCTTTAAGGATCACTTTTGATCCTTTTTCGGATCAATATATACAAATGGATCAAATTCACCAGGATTATTTTAGATCCGGTTTTAGGATCATTTTATTTAGATCCTTTTTGATTACAATATCAAAGTTTTGATCCGTATTTCTGGATTACTTTGGTACGGAAAGGATGAGCTCATATTTGATACCGCGTTTGGATCTAACGTGATCTTTTGTTTCATATTTGAGTACACCCCATATCCACTACATAGCCGGGAATGTATACAATGGTATAAATACGATGATTTCACCACACTTGACAGCTGAGTGTCCCGTGGCCGAATGGTTAGAGCGTTGGTCTCGTAATTACATGATGTACATGCGGCGTGGGTTCAAACCCTGCTAGGGTCACTTCAGTGTGATGTTTTTAGGCAGATCTTTTTTTATAAGAAATATTTGATCCTTTTTTCGGATCATGAATTGTGATCCTTATTTTTGGATCACTTTGATCCTTAAAGGGTAAGCTCATATTTGATACCTAAAAAGGATCAAAATTGATCCTTTTTGTCTCATATTTGATCCTTCCTTTCTAAGAGTGTACGCATTCTTCGCAATCTATGGGGGTTCACTAACCAAATTCTGAATTTGTAAAGACCATGAAGTTGAATGAGTTAAATGGGTAGATTACAGTATTGACAATGAACAAAGTTTTGGCTGATTGCCGACGCAAGGGTCTTGGATTATGATGCCAAGGTCTGTGCATAGAAGGTAAACGGGGCAGTATTAATACATTCTTGGAACATCTCATTTTCATGTTTTAATGGTTTGGTATACAATACATGATTGTATAGAATAATCAAATATATTTGAGCTAAATTACAAAATAATACGAAGTTCTGTACGTATCTACATGTACAAAGACTAAATTTAGCACTGGAGAGATGTTCTGCTCATAGAAGCAGAACATACTATTATTAAGCAAGATAAGAAATAAATCATTGCTGAAAAAGTGACGATTTAAAGGGACAAAGCACGTTGTGATAGTGTCACCAGCTTGTCTATTAATTGGCTCACAAACCGAAACCCCGGATCAGATAAGCCACAGATTTGAATATGGGGATAAAGTGTCAGGGGCCTGATGCTACTCCGGCCTAGGGCCTCTGGTGGGAGTCCAGGGGGCGAAGCCCCCGTTTTAGCTATTTGACCATGTTGACACACTGCAGGAAGGCTAATTAAAAACAATATATTACTATATATAGTTAAAACAATGCAGATAGAGGTTAAAAACAGTCAGGATATAAGCTTTTTAAAAGTTGCCATACTTGCTGGGAGGGGGTGCTTAACTGAAGGCGGAAGATTGTTGGAAGATGCCGCCCCCTGTTGATGAATTTTTACCTGTTGATGACCTTTCTCTCATCAGATTATGGTACGAGGTTACCATGAGATCCTGCACGAGAAGTGTACCTATGGCTGTTACTGACCATGCCGACTGTATTGAGAATATTGCACAAGTTTGGAGGAAGAGTATTGGAAAGGCTTTTGTACACCATAGTATTGAGATGTATTGAACGTCTATCAGAGAGGTTTTTCAACCGAGGATATTAAGCAGCATGTCAGTGGGAAATCTGCGGGGCAAACCTAAAATAACCTTGCCAGCAGTGTTTTGCAAGGTGTCTAGCCTGGATAAATGGGTATTGCAGGCATTTCCACAGATGACATCGTAGTAGTCAAAGTGGGGAATGATCATTGATTTGTAGAGTATTAAAGTTCAAAGTAGACTTAGGTAATAAACTACACTCTTAGAAGGCCGGGATCAAATATACGAGTAGTTTTCCGGATCATTTTATTTTGATCCTTTAAGGATCACTTTTGATCCTTTTTCGGA
>JXSR01S020347.1:97981-120669 GCA_000969725.1 Ophiothrix spiculata | reverse complement strand
GCATAATCTGTAAGGGTTTGCACTAATAATACTGCTGCATTTAATCTGCTTAATGAGATTAAATAGGTAATTTGTTTGATGTAATATTCAAAACTCTTGTCATATCCTTTTCAATATCAATTCATTTCGGTTCAGATATTTAGGATCGTCTGAATTTTAATACAACAGAAAACCATTCTTGCATGCACGTGTATAAGGTGCGTTTACACTTTGACGTATGGTAACGACGGAGGGTAACGGACGTGCAAATAAAAAGTTGCAACTGAAAACGACTGAGAGTAACGATAGTGTGCGTGGCTAGCGGATTTTGTGAGCGTTAACTGACTTTAACTAACGATGACTGCGGAAAATTCAAAACTGCAATCCGCATGTCTCCGTTGTTTGTCGTTACTCCTAAGTCGTCACAATGTAAACGCACCTTTAGTATCAGCGCCAATGGGGTGTCATGCGAATGATAACCGTACACCGAAATACCGTAAAGGATAAGCCCAAGTTTTATACTATTTAAGAATAAACTTTTTTTTGGAAATATTTTATTTCACCCTCGTCTTCCTAAGGGAGGGGGTGGGGTGGTTACCACCCCCCTAACGGATTACCGCCGATTGCACCAAAACGCAAAACAAAGCGACTCTAAGCATTTAGATAATTGTTTTTACATCCTTTTCGGTCATTTTGATGAAAAAAAATCGGGGATACCACCTATAGGTGGGGTTATGGTAGGCCGTCATTTTGAAAAATATCTGCATTATATGGACTTTAAACTTACAGGACATGTTAGAATTGTCGATTTCTTCATTTATTAGAAAAAAAAAACCTGACGAAAATCGGACATTTACAATATAACGATTTTGTGAAAAAGTGGCAATTTTTGCCAAAAGTCGGTACGGAAATAATTTGTGTGACGTCATAATTACGTAACGCCTCGACCGATTTTCATGATCTTGGTATCAATGGAAAGAGGAGACGCTACCCTATACTATAGTATCAAACAAAGTAACCACCCCCCTCAGGAAGACGTGTTACAGAAAAAGGCTTAGGAAAACGAGGGTTAAAATGAAGAAATGGTAACGGTAATTGCTGATTTTTTAAAAAAATGTTATATTCTATATAAGTTATATAGTACCTGATTGGCTTGAACGATAGACTCGATCATCTCGGGAAAATGTAAGATGGCTTCAACGGTGGTATGACACATTACGGTATCCTTTCATAGTGTGCGGGGTTAGTTTAGGTTTTGTGGATCACTGTTTTATAGTTTGTGGGTTGATATACTAGGTTTTAGATTTTCTACTGCTTTCGATGAACTCATTCTGAGTGCTATTTTGCAGCTGTAATAATTTTCGAAAATATTTATTCGAATCCGACTCAGATGAATCGGCACAAAGACTAATATTTTAAAAGCTACGGAAGCTGTTATTCTTTCTTAAGCTTTATCATGATTATAAATAGATACCGATTAATACGGAGACGTAAATAAAATACCTGAAATGCATTGCTATTCAAACAAGATGCGTCATGTTATCAATATGTGAGTATGCCCTGCAGACGAAAACAGTTCGATATTTCTCAACTGATCTGCAAATATAGGCCCTGGACCTGCGCTGCACACTCCATATTGAACAATAATGTCATGGAAGGCTATAATCTATGGTCATTGAGTGCAAGGATAACTTATTTTGCCTTTTTTTCAAAGATAAGCTGACAAGGAAGAACAAAACATGCGTTAAATTAAGAAATGTTGGTAAATCCGTCAGAACTGGACCTGTACACTCCATATTGAACAATCTTGTCATGGTGGTACAGCAATATTCTATCATGTCTATAGTCATGGTAGTCATTTAGTGCATGGTCAAGTTCATCATCATCATCCTTCGACTTCCGTCGAGATCCATGACACACATCTTTTCCAACTATCTTTATCACACATTGCACTTCCAAGCTCATTGAAGTTCAAGCCAGTATCTCTACATATGGTATCAGGGTACGATAATGGTCTACAGCCTCTGTTTGGACATGGCAGTCTCCAAAGAAGAAGGATGATTTGGTCCTTGGCTCGAAAGCAGTGACCAGCAAACTGGGCTCTCCTCTGTGCCACGGTTGTAGAGATGGGGGTATATCACCATAGATCTGATGCTTAGTTGGATGTTGTTTCCAGGACATATTTTGGACGCGCATTAGTAGCCTGGTGTAGGTGCCATCTAAGCGGTCTTGAAGCTCTTTCTTCATAGTCCATGTTTCTGCACCATACAATAAGATGCTTTCGACACAGGCCCTGAAGAATTCAATCTTGGTTGCCCTGGTAATATCAGACTTCCATATGACATCAAGCTATGTTCATATGGTCAAGTTAATTTGCCTCTTTTACTAAGATATAGCCAACTAACAATAAAGAACAGAATTATGAAACATGCATGCATTATCACAAGTTGGTAAATCGTTCAGAACTATGTTGTAATGATATACTTGTGTTTAATTGTCACTACACGGTGAACCAAATTAGATAAATTATTAACTATTTAGGCAGTAGCATAAACATGAAAGTGTGCAAATTAAAGGTTTAATTTTTTAATTCAAAGTTATATAGACTTGCAGGTCTTATATAATCGAGCTTTTGCTCTTTATTGGCCATCCCTCCAATTACATTTATCTTTCCTTGTTATAAATTGTATTCTCATTCTTTGTATTTAAACTGTGATATTTATTTTGATACATTGCATTGATTTGTACTTGGAAAAATAAACTGAAACTGAAACTGAATTGATCAGTTGTATTTTTGTGTGCATTGTGTAGTCATGGTAATAATACACAAAAAACTTATAGTTATAAATGTCTTGTTCATTTTAGTATTTTTTACTCCCTATCGCCAATCATTTCGTCAAACGACATTTGAAAGTTAATAGATCAGAAAGACAAAATCACACGACCCTAGCCTTAACATCAGGGCTTGTGCGTATTGTACGTGTGCCCTGGACAAATAATGTCAAAGACTGGTTTAAATTTGTATTCCGCCCATAGGACAAGCAAGAGCTATAGGCTTTTGACTTTCGCTCTCCAGGTCTGCCATAATTCTTGATGAGCCAATCTAATGGCATTTTATCCATCTTGAAAATATTTAATGTTCGCAAGAAATCTATAATATTGATAACCGGTTTGTATACAAGTATTTAATTATTCCTTGTAATATTTGATTTTATATCAAGATTATTGAACTTAGTATATTGATTAACAGAGCAGTATAAAATGTTTATTGACGTGACATATAGGACCTGTCATTCTTAAACAAGCTTGGTTTGTACTCCCGGGCCTTTGACCCCGGACAATGACCTGCGCTGATGATGGCTATACGAATCACTATATATATATATATTTTCCCTCTGCATTTGCAACATTTAGGTAATAGGCCTACCATGTTAGATGTGCAAGGCAATACTACTGTATCAAAATTCTTTGTACCCAGAGGTGTTTTATTTTCAAAACAACATTTAAAATAGAAAGAGCATTTCAATTTGAAAGAGTTTGTTATAGGTGAGTAGCACAATATCTCATCTTTATAATCTGAATGTTTCAAAGCAATTGAACACTGTTTCAAAGAGTTATCATGTGGTTATAGTCATTTATTGGATGATTGCAGATTTACACAAATACCATACACACTAACTTTTGTCTATCGATGCTAGCTCCTGTCACATACTGTCCCAACACGGTAGTTAATGTTCCCGTATATCTTCAATATTGACAACCATAAAGTGGGCTTATTTAGTACCATAGTACAGCTAAGGGTCTATTCTATCCATTCATGACAAAATAATAATACTCGATCAAGATGTTATGTATTTATGACGTCATAAATCTGAAAATTGCGATTTTCGGGGAAAAATGTGAACAATCACAATGTTGCTACAAAAGTTCTAAATATCAGAATTTCACGGGTGCCTTTGCTTTTAAAGAATAACGATGACACTTTTAACATTTCTTGTAAGTTTCAGTCCAAGTGCATTTTGAAATGTTTTTCGAAATAACAAATTGCATTTATCCGTAGTGACAACCACAAATCTGCCCCACACCTGAACTTTGACGGCATATCTTACTCCCATCTCTTGAAGAATCCTCCGATTTTTTTTCATAAGAATGACCGCAAATGATTATCTTTTAATTGCTAAAATGTCCAGGGTCAGTTGTTTTTGCATTTTTACGCAGCAGAAAAATAACCCAAAGGTATAATGTATCCGTCAGGAGGGTTAAATGAATTCAATGCTAAAACACACACAATTCGACAAAAACACTATCTTTCTTTAAAAGCATTTAACTTTTGAATGCAACATGGTATTGCCATCAAATAAAATTCTTAGACAAGTTAAAACTACACAAAAATTGAATATTTAAGTATTTTTATCCGAATATATTCTCATCATTGTGAAAAATATTCAGAAATGTATACAAGATCAGGGTACAAAGAATTTTGATACACTTTGTATACCGAACACACCTTGGACACATGAAGTAATTTTATAAATTTTATCTTTGTTAAAATTAAATTTAAAAAGAAAGTGTTTTTAAATCTTTATGAAAAGCATGTCCAAGTACCCTCGGCATTGTATAAATGTTGTATAGTTCTAAATGTAACATTACCAAGAGGTATTAGATATAAGGAAAAGAGGGACGTCTATTCCGGGCGTCTATCACAAACATGCACAATGGTAATAGTGCATGGTCTCAATCACATTTATGGTGAAATCCTGATTGAAAAATCACTGGATGTTAAATTAACTAGCAACAAGACGATCATCATCGCCAATTACATGCACCAAGCAGCATTAATCTCATCACTGTATTGATATTGATAAAATTGTGGCTTCGAGCTCCGGGCCGGGCGGTTTTCGTCTCCTTGTTTCCTTGGGCAAAAAACTTTACTCTACTTGCTCCGTGGTCGGACAGTCAGGTAAAGCCGTGGGTCCCCTGTACGAATAGACTCCTTCATGGGGTATGCATGTTATGCAAGTACTTGTATCATTAATTGATTGATTGATTGATTGATTGATTGAAGAGCGTTTGACGACACGTTTATGGAAGTTGAGTCTAATTAGGATCAGTCCACGTGTGTAGAACTTAAGTCACATGCCATGCTACATATATTACCTTTGAGGAAGTTGTTGATAATTAAGTCCTCTCTTACATTTTTTCCATGCTCTTCTTCATCAGCATGATCAGGCCCAGAAACATTTCCCCATTTGATTTGTTACAAGTATCTTCGTATGAAAATTATACAAAAGCGGCATATGCATGGGTTTGAGATGCTAGTAAGACATAGAGAGATTTTGTATTTATGTCGACCGCAGGTGTCGAGGTATTTGAACATCAAAGTCATGATATCTAAAAGAAAGTTTAAGACGGAGATCCAACTGAAGATGTTCAGGAATCAGCTGACAAAGTTCCAGGGCCTATGTGCTCATCAAAATACATGTAGAAACATTTGTGGAGATGTTTCTACATTCCTCTCTTAACGATTCTTTCATATGTCTTCAATCTGATGTTATTAGATGTCTTCAAGTCACCTGCATGATTATCTGTGACAGAGTAAATCATATGTAGAGAAAACTATCCGAAAAAGGTATGCTCAATATTAGCATTCCATTACAGTTTCAGCCACTTTTTGCCAATTTCAGCTAATTTCACGCCGAGCTGACTGTGCTGCCCATTTATAGACTGAAGGTTTTAAAAGCAATTAATTTGTAGTCATTGCATGTGTTCTTGTTGTAGCTTTCAGTCTTGACTTTAAATGGTGACACAGAATGTACTTGCTGCGACGAAGATCAGGTACATGTACTTACCATGCTTAGAAGCTTTATTTGTGTCATTTCGGTTTGCGGGTCGAAATTTTGACATATTTATAGCGAAATTTCGGGTTATAAATTCATAATGCGAAATTTCGGCCTTTTTATAAGGCGAAATTTCTGGTCGCGACCTGAAATTTGACAAGGACGAAATTTCGTAAATGTTCGTATTAAGCACACTTTTTCACGATATTGCCCATCTCCATCGCTGACTTATAATATTGGAGGCATACATGTATTAAGCGATTGTTTACATTAAGGACACGTCTGGCAGAATGATTTCAATAGTACATTCTGCTTAATTTTTATCCTCATGGACATGTTTTGCAAGGTTTTGATCACGCATACGCATTTTTTATTTGTTTATCATGATATCTTGGGAAGCTTAGGGTTGTACCTTAAAGGAAAGGGGTACCTATTGGTGCTGAGCAGTACGCAAAACTGTTTTCCGAAGGGCGAAATTTCGACTTATTCTAACACGAAGTTTCGCCATACGTAAGGCGAAATTTCGTGATATGTATGGCGAAATTTCGTGTTACGTATGTCGAAAATTCGGGTTGTAAGTCAAAAATTCGGGTCGCGACTAGAAATTTTGCCCCGCAAGTCGCAACCCGAAATGATACGAATAAAGCTTCGTATGTACTTGTATTGGGTATGACATTCATGCTAGTTATATTAAGGCCCCGCACTATACTATACTTAACTCTGCACACCTTGAAGTATGCAACAAGCAATTACACTCTTACGAAATCCATAGAATATCCCTTGTATTCTGCAACATTGTGAATTGATGGTTTTGTATTGTGTAAGAGGCTAGTAACGATTGATCAGGATTGATTTAGGCCAAATCACTTCGTATTAATTTTTTGTACATGAACAATTCATGATTTGGGTATTATTTTTGGCTAATTTTGTTGCTATACCAAACGGCAAGATTGGGAACGTGGTTATGATGATTAGAAAAATACGGACTAATTTACTTCCCCGTATGGTCATCTTGTTTTATGAGCGTTAAATACTTAAAAAAATTGGTAGAGTATAAATGATTGGCGAAAATGAACGAGCCCGGCTACATTCCTCTAAATTGTGATATATAGTAACTCAGACTCATGCACTGTCTTTAGGAAAGTATACGCAATGTTTGTGTCAAAATTGAACATTGTTTAATATACTGGTTTATTTACTTTAGTTCACTTGATTCAATCAAGTACGTACCTATAGCTAAACTTATACTTTAAAGTTTAATAAAATTTAATGAAGTGACAATGTATCATGGTCCGATTCGCTTGATTTCATGAATCATATGTAAATTTGTCAAGGCTAAAATCATCACCAAATCAAGCGTAAACTCAAACTTTAAAAAAAGGCACGATAAATGTTGCCAAGATATAGATGTCCCGCTAAGTAACTTTGTGTAAAGACTTACTTGCATTTACATCATACCCCAAGTTCATGTGACTACCATCCCACAACAGCCGTAAATGCAGCCCTTTGTCATTTTCACTTCTTTTTTTTGTAAAGACCATGTCAATGATTTCCTGAAGTCAAGTTGTCAAGGATAACTGAGATAAACGCGTTCAAAGATCATTAAGCCGTATATTTTCTCATTGTCTTGAAATGAAACTTTGCTGAAATGATCATTCAAACATCTTTATGACTTTGTTTATTAAACTCAAATTACCCCTCCCCCTTTTTGTTGATTTAAACACACATTAATCATGCATTTTAATAGGGTTAAAGAGGCTAGGAGATAAAAATAATATTGATGCAAGAGGGACAAGAACTGGACAAGAACATGTTCAATATTAGGCACAATTTTACGTCTGGCACAACTTTTCTTTTTCGACTTGTATGTACTATTGATCAATCAGTGTATTTATGAATGCAATGAAAAGAAATTTCAAGGTGATTGGTTTGAATCTATTCATGGTATTTATAGGTCTACCCATAGAGGCCCTGCATGTGACGTAGAATACCGTGAATATGGCGGATTGCTCAAATGCATTCAATAGGAGTGTTACTATTAGTATTACCACGCACTTTAGATTGCATGTACTATCCACAAAAATGTACCATTATCAGCAGGTTAATTACAATATCTTGTTGAATGGACTGTGGTACGCCATGTTTACGGGAAAGGTCATCAGTTCAAATTCTTTGAAAGGTACCAATCGATAAAAGCATGCAAGGCCTCATTCCGATAAATTAATACACCATTTTAATAATGACACAATTGGTATTGTGTTCTTTTTTCGGGCCCTGTTTTTTACAATGGGATGTCCTACAAAGTAGAATTAGGATTATCTTCAGATAGGCTCTATCAAAGAGCCTATCTGATGTCGGGTACCAAATTCGCATTCAAGTCTGCAAAGCTCGGCAAACACCATAGTAAATTCGTATGCCAACTTGCTGCCCTTAACAAGTTTCAAAGAATATATTATATAAATGAAAAAATAAATGAATATGCCTATATGCATGAACTGAACTTAAAATATCGACAAGAGTAACATCAATCACTTCAAATTTACATGTAATAGAAAAAAATCTGACAAAATGGCGAATCGGTCCCTGGAGATTTCTACTATTATGTAGCAATTATTATTGCAGCAGGAGTTGTGCAATGGATTTGCAGTTACAAGGTCACTTAGATTTCATGCATTCACCCTCCAATGAACCAACTGATACAATACAGTAGGCCTATGTGAATCATAAAACAGATTGCAATCTTTCTGTTAACAAGTATTGAAATCCCGGGCTTGAAATCTTTCGCACATTATAGTTTATACCAGGGCCCGCTAGTTCAACCAAATTCTAAATACTAGTACCTGCTTTGTATTTTATTAACACAAAAAGAGTGAACAAAACAAATAAACAATAGTGACAACGAAGACGAGCGGACAACGACGACGACTAAAGCTAAACGGATGACGACAACAACAGCAGCATCGACGAAAAAACTACAGCGATGACGACAACAATAAGAAAAACGACAACTATAAAGAAAGTAACAATAACAATAACAACGACAACACCATAGCTCTGAGGAGCTTGATTTTAGTTTCCAAATACATTATTGTGGTTCAAAGTCTAGGCCCAGAAAAACTATATACTAGGTCTAGTACTATGAATATGGGTTTTGCAAATTCAAAGTGATAACAGTTGGACATTAACAGACAATTCTATCAAACAGCTGTTCTATAAATTCAGAGTTCTATCCTCCCCGAGTAAAGAATTTGATACAAAATCCTAGGGTGGATTTCAGTATTTAGAAGAGCCAGACAGTAATGGTATGGGAATGGCAGTAGTCTTTTCAGTATGGATTTCAGTATTTATAGAAGAGCAAGATACTACATGTATATAGATAGTAATGGTATGGGAATTATTTTTAACTCTAAACAAGAGACCTTACACTCTTTGTGTGTAATTTTCTTAGGTTCAGAAAGTATGTAAACATTGCATTTTATAGTGCATGAATTGAACTTTAACATACCGTTTGTTTCATTTCAATCGGTAGTGTACAACAAAAGTTATGTTTCGTGAAAAATTTGGGTGGATTATTGTCTGGTTATTTTTAAATGGTTATTTTTAAATTTTTTTCATGGACTATAAAATTACACCTTTACATATTTTCTGACTATCCCGCAAAGCTAAGAGCTTTACATGCAAAGATTATATTCTTTTCTTAGACACACTGTTCAAAAGCAAGAATAATGACAAAGACATCAACAAAAAGAATAACAGCAACAAAACACTCATGCATTTTCAGAAGAAATCACCAACATAACAAGACCATTTTCAGAGTTGATAAAAGTTTATTGATCATTTTGATTTGGAGTTGTTCATCACAGTAATACTCATCTTGGGAACATTAGACCATTCCAGAATGTTTGCCCTCGCTCCATAGAGGGTGTTGGAATTCAAGACTTTTTTACAAGCTTTGGGGATTTGAATTCCAGATATTTTTGGAGTTTGAGACTATATTTCTAAGTGTTTTTCACAATTTACTTGATTTCCATGTATTCTGACTGGATTTCCATACTTTTAAACCATTTTGCTGCATGGAATTCCATTTTTTGTATTACAGTTAGTCCCCAAATCCTCTATGAGGTCAGGGCAATTTTTTTCTGGAATGGCCCATTTATGTATACCTTCGTCATTGATTAGTGTACTTAAGTGCCTTTTTGATAAAATCTCATATGATTGCATGTTTACTTCGTTAATTATTTAATTACTGAATATCGTTAATTAAGGGATGTGACGCCAACATATGCAGTGTTTTATAGTCAAGACGCAAATTTAGTAACTCAATAACGCGCGACGCACGATTTACATAGTTTGCATATCACCACGCTGCCTGAAACATGTGTAAAAACCAGAATAGAGCGATATTCCTTAGAACATATTAGGTACCGCATACAATTATCTCCGCCACTCACAAGGAAAAACTGTACAGACACCCGAACGATATATTTTTTTAAATGTGATTTAACATGTAATGACATGCATATACGTCAAGTGTTATAAAACAAAGTCATTACTTTTAAACTTTTATTTCAAAAGAGGACAATCAAGACATATGAGAGTCCTTTTGATTGAGATAATTTGGAGACGGATATATTTTCTAAATTTTACCGCAGGTTGTGATCTTTGAAAATCCTCAACACACTATAAGGGTTTTAAATAAGTTATATTTTGCAAGCGTCAATGGAAGATTTACACTTATCCGCTTCAAGAATTATCTGCTCAAACTTCAGGTAAATTCTGACATTTTTGAAGTGTGAAAAAAAAAATTACAGACAACCAACATTTCTGACGGACAAACAGGTCCATTCGTGAGTTGCTACTATAGCCATCAAATTGTATCAGTTTGTTAAAGAAATAAAGTAATTTATCAGTCCAATAACAACCTTCACCCCTTCAAACCAAAGCACTAATCTTATGAATTCCGATGCAGATTTTCAAGGTTTGCTTATAAATGCTGAATCGCTGTGCATGATGCGAAACGGGCGACAATATCGTAACTGAACAATATGATGGATGGTCCAAGTGGCGGGCAGAAACGGTTCACGCGGATCGTAATATCAAGTGTACTTTAACAGTTACAACCACATAAACAATAATTATTGAGTATGACAACTCAAAGAAATTGAAGGACCTTTCACCAATAAAAACATTTTAAGTTCGATACATAATTGTCTTATAAGTCTGATATTCGATCTCTAGAGAAACATAATTGGAAAAACAATTAATATTAAACGTCTTAACTGCCAGAAATAGAGCTTTCATTGATTGTATTTTGTCAAGTTGTACATAAAATCCTTACTCAACTATTACACTATTTTATGATATCAACATATCTTTTATGTTTGTGAGTTTAGAATTGCAAAGAACCCAATATCCGGCGTGATCGGCCATATCAATACGTTGTGCGCATGTTACATCAGAGGTACCCTGCTCACAATCATGGGGGGTGGGGGGGGGGGGGGGTTGTAGGACGTGACGTCATCAGATTTTGAAACTCCCATTCAAAAACCTTGAATTTTAACTAATGCTCAAAAATTTCATTTTATGCCCTTACTAAGTGTATAAACATATATGCAGATTTCAAAACCATTCAGCTTGGGACTTCAACCCCAGAACACTAAAAAGATATTCTGATTATTATTTTAAAGAACTACATTTCTTTTTATTTACGCATTGAAATATACGGACGATACCACGGAAGAACATCCCCATCAAATCTGAGTAAACAATCAAGTAAACAGGCAATTTATTGCGCGTCTACCATCGTCTGCTCACAATGTAGTAGTAATATTGCCGATCACGCATGTGCGAATGTAGGTTGACAGGATATGACGTCAGTGGCATAACCAGCTTGACTTCTATCGGCTACAGACGTCGAACGATGCGAATCGGTCATATTTTGCATGTATCCATCAGCCTTTTTTGTTGTCAAAATATTAATTGCTCCTATCGTAATTCTAATTAAAGGACCATGGTTTGATTGCTTAAATTTTTTTAAAATGACTTACACTACTGGCTCCTATTTGATGCCAGACACGTACATGTTATACATGAACAGTTTTTCTCATGACCAGATATACCGTAACTATCAAGAAGCTGCTATCAAATACTCAAGCGTGGCCTATACTCGTACTTTAAACTTACTTTATGTATAGATGAATCCGACTAGCCATGTCATGTTTTGAAAAAAGTCAGCCATAACTGGGGGCTTCTGCTCCTAATGGGTGTTTTAACAATCCATATCGGGTGTTTTCTGTGTGCTTTAAAGATTAATATTGTATTGTGTTATCATTAATACCACAATTTATTTTTACATGCATGAATGTATTCAATTTGAAAATTGCGCCAATCATGCATCAATTTGGGATGTCTTGAGAGGATGCCTCCCAGTAATAGCCGATCAATGAGGTGCAAAATGCATGAAATTGGATTCGCCTATACTTAACATAATTATAATCAGAGGCATAATTAATAAACAAAAACAATGCAAAAACATATGAGGCATTCCACCAGGCACAGTCGTTGGTCCATACTCCGTGAATATCACAGTGGTTACAGTGTATGTAAGAGGTCAACCTACCACCCATGGCACAAAATTAATGATCACTTTTTATCATGCTTACAATGTGATTACATAGTTCATGGGCTTATATTATAATGAATACGATTCAATAAACATTTCATAATGAATAGCTGCTGTAAGTTTTTGACATTTTGGTCATACATTACTTGAATTGTTCTATAGGTAGGCCTACAACAACAAAATCAAGCAATGTTAATAAAGAATACTGGCAATTATAGTGTAACATTGAATACAATAACTTACAGCAGCTATTTTAAATGCAAGACCCTATATGCTTTTTTTGTATCATATAAAAATAATGAAAACCCACTTGTGTACATGGATAATACTATTGATTAAATAATATTTATAATGATAAAAAAGCAATAGCATGTTGGCAGTGTTAATAACTTGGGTCTTTCTTTTAACTTTTTAATTTACAATACATTTACACAATGTACAACATTATTATACAAAATATTAAATTTGCATACAAATTTTTGTCCTTGTAAATTTTTGTTTGTCCTACATAGAAAAAAATTCCACGGTTACGAATACAGTCGCTGATATAACAAAATACCATCATGGTACTTTTGAGATCCACATTCTTTGACAACCATTCATTTATTGAACTGTACTTGAGAACCGTTCTAGTTTCAAAGAATGTTTTGAAATGACGATATTACAAGTTTGCCAAAACCAGGCATAAAATCCATCAAAACATTTGTAAGCATTCACTTCTACAAGTTACAATATACACCATCCAAATTCTGCGTATTCAGCGACTGCGTCGTTCAAAACACCTAATGCAGAATATTACAACTGCCCTCTCCAGTTGAAAAATACCGTTTCTCCTCGTCAGACAAGTCGTGCGTGCGTGCGTGCGCTTTTCTAGGAACATAATATTCAATTTGATATTCCGCATCAAACACCGTAAACCACGTGCTACTAAAGCTGCATTCCACGTTTTATGTCCTTTGTGAGACACAAGTCACAAAATCAGTGACTTTTACTTAGGAAATGTTTCCATGGTCAAAATCGGAAGTTAAAAAAATCCTCCATATTGCTTTTATATGTCAAAGTTCAAAGTTTATTTGACCTTTTCCGTTCTGACGACCTCTGACCGTCTTTGCCTGTTTCGCTTGCTCCTTTTCCTCTTTCTACTTCTTCTCTCACTCTCTGTACTTTTCGTTTTTCTTGGTGTACTTTGTCGATTGTCATATAATTGTGATTTATTATGTTCTTTGTTATATTTTTTACATTTACAGCTACGCACTGTGCGAATGCGATAAGTCCTTGTCTCGCCATTGTCACAAATCAAATGCACTCGCTTCTGACGCACTACATCGTTGACGCAACGGTATTCTCGAGTCTTTTCTCTCGACCATACTTTCATATATTGGGCATAAAATGGAAGTTGTCCGTTGTCAATGGGAAGGCATTCTCCTGCACACACTACCTCAGTAATAGGTTTCAAACTCGTGCAAAAGCCATCAGATATGTATCTCTTAGAACGAAGTTCAGTGCAGCCCATCTGAAGGTCATCTGTGTTTCAAGAAAGGAGAACAAAAGTACAAAAAAAAAAACATTACTAAAGTTTTCCTCAAATAGCTTAACGGTAATACGTAAAACAAATACATAAATGAGGTGATCAAATATTTAATGATTATTATTAGGTTTTAACTGAGGAGTACACATGCAAAATGGTCATACACTAAATAGTATCTTTAATGCATGCTTACAACCCGTGTGCGTGCATATTTTATCTCCGCCATTATTTAAAATTCAAGGGGATACATTCCGTAACGCTTTAAAACTACAGTATGTTAGAGTCAACCCTATTTATGGCACTACATTTCCAAGTATTTTGTCCTTCTTGATTTCGTTTGACAGAATGTTGGTATTTAAAAACGAGCTGTCAGTCACTCTGAGCTCAGATGAAAACAAAACCCACTAACCTCTCTCTAACTGAACTAAACACCTGCAATCGTGCAAACATTGTACCTTTAACAAGTAATTGATTAGAGCATACATACTTTCCCGCGCGGCCCATACAACTGTCATGAGCAGACGACACTTGAAATTCGTCAACATACTTGTAATGTATTCAAAGTTGGAGTAATTTTGCCATGCTAATTGCATGAAATGATGATTATGATGGACACTTGTCGGGAAATTTTTATGTCCACTCATTGAAATATATAAAATTAGCCAGGTTTGTAATTTAATACGAATAGAATTTTACAAGTCTATTCTTTTGAAAGCTCATTGATTGATCCGAGGGTCATGTTTCGGTTCATAACTTTCTGAAATGGCTTGCATAAAGATAGTGTAACTTGATATCTCGACACAAGAGAAGTCGACTTGCACAACATTTTGTTAATATCTATGCATGTTGCCAGTATGCAGTCTGTAAGATACTTACATTTCCCCCCGAGATTTTATCGAATTTAAATTTAAATGATTAAGACTTTCCTGAATTCTGAATATCAGGCCCCTTAACCATACTCTACGTGCTTTTTTTTTTGTAGATAAGCAGTTTCTAACAGCATTGACTTTTATTGAATTTAAATTTAGTACAAAACTGGTTTACACAAATAGTTCAAGTTAACTATGGGCTTAAAAGCATGTGATGTCACAGTATGCAAATAATAAAATAAAGGTCACGAGTTGTAAATAATAGTGCTCAACATAAAGAGGAAACTAAAAGTGTATATATAGAGGTAACAGCATACATTGCTTTTATCGTTGTAAGTGGATGGTCGTTATTGTTTAATTAATATCTACCTGTCGTTATGTAATCATGTTCTTGATAAATTCAAATTTAGGTCTTGATGAAACTGACTTGACCATATGGAATGGTTAAATAGGAAGTCAGATTATTTAAATTCCGTTAAATAGGAAGAACATTGGTTTCCAACTTTCCTACATAGCTACATGTCGAATCAAAATTGGGCGTACGGTGCAAAAATCAAAATTAAAGCAACATTAGAAGTGCACAATTACCTAATAAATTTACATTAAAATCTAAACCATATCCCGTAGCACAAAACTAGCCTTGTTACTTAAATCGAAGCTAAAATTTCTAGAAGCAAGAAGCTTTTTAGTGTCTCTATTTATTTTGACAAATGAATGAGAGAGTTGAGTGGATGGTATCAAGCATATATCAGTCATGTTAAAATCGATGCGCATAAAATCAGTTTTAAAGATTCGAATCGATTTAATCAAATCAATAAGTCCCAGTCTGATGTGAAAATACTAGTATATAAACACGTCAGCGCTCAATAATGTTGATGCAAAATATCCCACGAGTTTCAAGTTGGTCAACAATTACAGGTACCTTTAAAACCAACAATGTTTTACCATCTATAGTTTCACATGTGGTCGCCATCTTTGCATCTCTTACAGAGTGATTAAAAATGAAGTTTGACCACATATTGTTCTGCTTTACTTCTTAAATAAACTACAATATCGAATGATATATACACTTTCTCGATTATACATTAAAGCCAATACGTGACCTTTACAAGCAAGCATCGTAATATAATTTCTAACATAAATTTTTATTACATGTGTCTCTCTTTATCTAGCCATTATTCAGGGGACAGATCCTTTCATTCATTAATATTTCTTTTAATTTAAATCAAACTGTTGATCAGCTATAAATGTCACCTTTATTTGTTGTATCTATTTATTAAAAAACTTTAATATCGTGAGCACATAAGAAAGAAAGATTTAAAATGCGTTGTGCAGGTGCATTTAAATACTGTCAGCGAGCGAATAGTCAAAAAATGAAAAATGTGACACAGCCCACTCTTAAACTCATAAACTACGTTTAGCTATTCATGCAAATGCATTTTGCATAATAATGCGCAAATACTTCTTTTTTGGAAATAGAAATATTGTATCGCATAATTTACACGCGAGTTACCTTAATCTTTTTTATTATTTCTTTTATTAAAATCCAATGTAATGTATTGAATCTATACAAATGTTCGTCTATTTAGAGAGCCATTTAGTTTGCCTAGTTATTGTGTATGTGTTGTGAGTCATTGGAGCTCATATGGAGCTCTGCAGGTGGTTTGAAGACAGAACGTGGAAAGGTTGGTGTCTGCACACGACATATACAATGCCATAGAACCATACCACGCACTCTCTTGCATTCTCAAAGCCATATCTGGTGCGATTTTAAAGAATTCATTTAAGTTTTAACCTCCAAAAAGTTTCCAGTGTATAAAATGGGCCCTGGTATTTAAGCTTGCCAAGTCTCTTTTTTTTGCTCGCTCACGTTGAATTGACAATATTGCTATTATCAAGGACCATGTGGACACGGGTAATGCACATAAATAAAGTTGAAAGTACACGCTACGCTGCATTTCAACACCGAGTTCCCCTCTTTACCTAACATGAATCTTGTTGAACGTTGAATAGAAGTATTGTTTAGAATACAATAACTACAATAAACCCGAGCTAGCCTGCCAGGGCCAAACTGAATTACTTTGATTAAGGACTCTTTTTAACGGAAGCCAACTCGAGCAATGGCGGTATATTGGAGTCTAAGTTATATTCTTTTTCAGAAACACAAACTTTAAGAATTCTATTTAAGATGACGCCAAATTGGTAAAGCATGACATATCGTTACATTCAGAATACTTTATAACAATTAATACGGATCAGGTGACTGACCATAGGATCGCATTAAAGGTGCAACCTTTGCATGATACATATTTCTACGGTTTTCAAATATCCCCTTTTGAAAAATCCCGTTTAATCATTTGTTCTTTATTAACTTTTTAAACATTCGACTTTCTGGCCCACTATTCTTTCTGTTTCAATATGTAACATTAAGAATAATGGCTGTTTAACATAACAATAGGAACTGCAAACGTGAATTATGTCAGAGTGTGTAGCAATTTACAATGCGAATGACAATAGGAACCACAGCAAGAATAGCGTGGTGGCAAGTTGTCTACACTGAGTTTGCAAACTGTGCACATGCCGTCAGGGCTAACTGCAGAACCAATATGTATCTGAATCGGGCACTCGGGTCAAGAGACCTAAATATTGAACCGCGAAAAAATAATGAAAACCAAAAATCTCCGCAATGCAAGCACAAGTTTTTACCCCCTTTGCCCCCAGGCTTTTTCCACGGTTGCAAGTTTTCCGGTTTAAAGGTGAACATGCTCAGTTTTCTTTCAACTGACTCTAGCGTGAAAGAATACGCTTTTTGAAAAAGCCGAAATTGAAAAGAGCTCCCACAACTTTATTGAATAGGTATCTTTTGTTTAACATGCCCACAGGGGTGTACCGTGAACAGCTCTCACAAAAATACTCAAAACCATCGTTATTCTCTTGTACAACGTGTGTACATGCTACAGTGGGAATCTCAACTGTTGAAATTATATTGTGGTTAATGACATGGTTTTTTCAGCACTAATACACTTCATGTCGTGTCCAAACTCATAAATTTCCCATATCTAAATGAATGCAACTCTTGTATTAATAAGAAATTAAATCAGCTGTAACAATGGCGGAACATTGAGTCCTCGCTCAATTCAATTGCCACATACTTACCAGGATTGTAAACGCCACCTGAACCATCTAAAAATTGAGTTTCTGCAGTTGTTACTTGTCTGTTATTATTAATTGATGGCTGAGGAGGGTTGTTACTGTTCGTGTTAGAGACCCGTTGCCTATCTGTTTTTTGTTTTCTATCTCCACGTAAATCCTGTTCTTGTTCAATCACAGTAGGTACTTCAGTTTGAGGAGCTTTAGTATCCTCTACTCTCAATCCATGGCAGAGTAGACACAGAGCACAAAAGTAGACTACAACTACCAGGTATGCCCGCCTCCAGTCACTCGGCTTCATATTGCCGCCAATTCATGTAGTGCATTCATTCAGATTGATGCAAATGTATATATTCCAAAATCTAGATATCTTCTAAGTAAAATTCCTCTAGTGGTAATATCCTGGCAATATAATTAAAAGATAGAAAGAAAAAACGGTGAGATAAATCAAAATGGTGCTCAATATTCCACGCAAGCGTTAACGGTGTAATCACTCAACTATTCCATAATAAAACTAAATTTGCTCTATGGCTTGCTAACTCTGAAAAGCCCGACTTTCTTTACACGGGGAGTGGCTTTGTTAAGTGCCAATCAGAGAGGCGAAGAAGCGTGTCTTTTAGTAAATGTTTGCAACAGTTTAGGTTAGCCAGAGTTTACTCACGTGTTGTGATATATAATTGACAGAAAGGGGCGTAGCTTATACCTCAACTGATCTTTTCTGCAAATTTGTGTAAAATATAATTTGATAATTTGTAATTGTATTGTATCAAGAGACAATAAGAAAGGAAAGTGATTTGTTTTTGGAAAGGCAATTAACCACTTTATACTTTTATTGATCATTATGCTCCCCCTTAAAATGCATCAGAGCTTATGTATATATTATGCTGATGAACTTATGTATATATATAACTGTGCAAATGAAGAAATAACTTTTTCATTACAATATCTATCTATCTATCTATCTATCTATCTATCTATCTATCTATCTATCTATCTATCTATCTATATATCTATCTATATATATTATATGTAAATGCAAGAGAATGAATGAAAGAGAGTACATGGTATGGTTTATATATATATATAAGTCAGATAAAATACTCAACGCAGAAAATATATAGTAAAATAGTCAAAAATCAATAAATGATAGAAAAACTATTTGCAATTTTCTTCATACTGTAGCTTCGCATTTATTATTTATGCTCTATTATTATATAGAAGCTTGATCTTGGATTTCTTTCAACATTATGTTGACGAAGTGAAACTCAAGAATATGTGCTCAGTACTTTTCTCCTCAAAGAAAAGTCCCATTACTGTGGTAGAAGTATTAACTAAAACAAAAGGCACACAACAATAGTTACTTAATGCAATACTATTTCCTTGCTTTGAAAAAGATACACAAGAACAAGACCAAGTTGAATTCTTTACAGACCTAACGCACCTGAACAAACTAGCATGAAGTTAAAGCCCAACGACCGTGCAAAGTGGAATCAAAAATGCCTCGCTCTGTCGGTTCTTCCAATTGTTCATGATGGGTCAGCCATAAACTTCACGCCTGGTCTGGTCTTTACAACACGTTTTGTTTAGTTTATTAAATAATGACAATTTCATTGTCAAGATTACAATGCTGGTGTCATTTGGTCACGGTCAGCATAATTCAAAGTAATAAAAGCAACCAAATTTACTCATAGGGACCTTGCAGACCACAAAATGATTGAATACCAAATGGCGTTGTTCAGGGAAAATTTCAAATTGACTGCTTGATTATGGTGCTAAATGATGAATGACTTTATTCCCAAAAAGCACAATTAGTTCAAGCCTCGGTTGGTTCATTACAGGGCCACTAATGACGTTTGGCGTGCTACATCGACTAATTTGTTAAAAATTGGCAAGTTTTATCATAAGAAGGCCTTTTCTGAAACAAGAATAAACGTAACGTTGTTTAGTATTTAGTAGGACAAAATGGGAAAAAGTATACTTTAGGTCCCATTAAAAACTACACCCTAACCCTAACCCTTACCCTAAAAGTAACCCTAACCCTAACCCTAACCCTAACCCTAACCCTTAACCCTAACCCTAAAATTCTGGATGGGACCTAAAGTACACTTGGTCCAAATAGACTATTAATACTAATAGTAATAATACTAATAATAATTTAGCCAAATTGATGCTACAGGCAAAAATGTGTTTGAGAATGACCATTAGAAAACTACATGCTATTTATTTTTGTAACAAAATATTGCAGTAAATCAACACTATTTTGACCATATCTCGTCATAAAACATAATATGGGTGTGAAAATGTGCAGGTTTTATGAGAAAATAATATGGGCATCCGTGCGGTATCAAAATCTGGATCTCTAATTTGATTTTGGAGAGTGGGATGTCAAAAAGTGATTGGAAAACACACTTTTAAAAACAGTAGAAAGTTTTATTCAATGCTGAGGAAATGAACAAAAAGATATATCCTAAAGTAACCCAAAATGAATTATGGTTTAACCAAGAACGAAGTTGTAAGATTATCATATTGACCGACAATGCTGTGACACTCTCCTTATGTATCTTAATTTAATTCGGCAAATACGTCTTTGAATATAACACAGCTACATCAGTATCCCGTCAATGTCCAATGATGTCGGCGAAATAGCAAACAGGGGTCATATTACACTTCTTGTGTATCAAACTGTACTAAGTAGGCATTGCGGTATGATATGATCTTATTGCTCTCTAAAACCAGAATGCCAAACAGATTGCCTTTCCTTTGCAATGAATAGGGACAACAGTGTTTTGTTTCAAACACATTAGGCTCATTCCAGTTGAAACTGAACCTTTTTTATTTCAAGCAAAAAATCAGCTTTTTTATTAGACCACATAAGCATGTTTTTCAGTCATACATTTGTTACTTGGTACGTAAGAAGTATTTTCTAATCAGAAATTGTAAAGTTTGTCTATCCGTGCATGAATGAGCACATGTTTTGTTTCAAAAATGTCACAAACGTTACCAAAAAGTTACACATAAATGTCACAAACGTTACCAAACGTTACAACACAAAACAATGCATTAAAATTATTCCTGGCGATATAATGTTCTGTAATTTTTATGAAATATGTGTAAATATGTTTCCCATAATCGGTGTAAGGTGCAATAAAAAAATCGTTGATACTTCAGAGAAATTGTACTTTGAAGTCATTCGGAGCAAAAAACCATTTCCGTGCGCGGTCACAAACGTTACCGAACGTTACATGGACTTTACTCAGGATTTTGGCAATTGCTTTAATTTTCAATCATCTACATGCCTTGTCCCCACCAGTGAGCACCATTATCAACAACAAACTCGTTGATATAATGTTTTTGCTAGGTTCTGTGGCCATTTAAAAGTGAAATTTCTCAATTTTTCGGTCACAAACGTTACTTTGGAATGAGTCATTAGGTATCGAGTGTTCGTCAGTCACCAATATGTTTGTAATATACTTGAGCATTATACATTTTATGGATGATTTCAAATTACAAGTAAAAAATGAAATTTTGTAAGAGCAAATAATGCAAATGTCAGCAAGTACCATGTTTGGTTCTCAAAATACGAGGGAAGTTCAATAAGTTCGTGGCCTGAGGTACAAGGAGATGAGCAGTGCAGATTTTATCAATATTGTGACCCGTCATATCGAAAGGTATCTTAAGGTCGGCATAGTTAATTACGAGATGCGGGCCATTGAAGATGAGCAAAGTCAAAAATCGCGTCCAAGGTTGAATTTCTAATTTCACCAGAAACGTTATTTTTGAAGTGTATTCTGTCATAATAATCAGGTTCCAACATCCAAAACATAAGAAAAATGTGTTAAAAACCAAGATAAAAATCCTCTCTCCATTAAAGGTTTACTTAGTACAAAAACTTGATTTTCTCAGAACTATAGTTTTCCGAATCAGCCCGATGCCTTTTTGCCAATTTGGATGTAACTTTGCAACCGAACACCCAATAACCAAAAGTAAGGTGTCATTTTAAAGCTTGAGATCTCAGCTTTTAGATGAGACCAACAAAAATAAATCAATTTTGATTTTGGGACCCCTTAAAGTACCTTTCGATATGACGGGTCACAAATATTAAACCGATGGATGTATATGATTCATTGATTTGTAAGAATCAATTTTGAAAAGAAAATCATCTTATTATTACCCTCTTCATTCTTAATGTAATTACATGAAGATATAATTTCATCTAATAATTATGATCTTCATACTTAACATGCTTAATGTAAATAAAATTTACTTGTACATCAAAAGATTATGGAGAAATACATTGGATACAAATGAGGGCGACATAAACACAAAAAAGTAAACTCGAATTTAAGTAAATCATATTTCTTTCACAATAATATTATGTCACATAAATCACACGTTCTTCCCTTTAGACAATTCGACATTTCGTTAAATTTCCCCATAACAGTTTTTTTAAGGGGCGGCTTCAAAACTCATCCGGCGGTTGTCTGCCGGTTCTCGGCGGTTGGCTAGTGTTTATTCCGGTTGAACCGCACAGAACCGGCAGGCAACCGCCGGTTGAGTTTTGAAGCGACCCCTAAGGACATGAAGGACAACGAAATCTCAATGCTTATAAAACAATTTTTCTTTTTACCATTTAATCTATGTATTATCTTTTGACACTTGTGAGTTAAGGGGGGAAAGCACATCACTCATTGTTGCATTTTTGC
>JXSR01S020347.1:42216-65681 GCA_000969725.1 Ophiothrix spiculata | reverse complement strand
ATGTCAAAATCTGAAGGTTTCTCTTTAGTATGTATTCTTTGTCAACTATTTCATTGATATGGTTTCTCATTAGTATGTGTCTGCATATGATTTAATCCTGTGATATTCCTGTGATAAACATTTATATCAAATACACATTTGTAGGGCTTCTCTTTAGTATGAGTCCTTTCATAATTTCTCTTTAGTATACATGTACATCCTTTTATAATTTCTCTTTAGTATAAGTCCTTACGCAATGTCTCTTTAGTATGAATTATTATATTATGATTTAATCCCACCGCTAGCCACCAATGTAGTGAACGATGACCGAGCGGCAACGGCGAAGGCAAGTTTGGCTGATAGAAAGCCTGTTGTGTTACTATGGAAACTGTTAAACTGGTACACAATTTAAGATGACTGACTTTAATAGATAAACTTTACTATACTGTTTGACTGTAACATTAAAAGTACATGTAATGCTTCATTCACAATGAACATCTACGTTTACGTTTAAAGTCCACTACGCTTTACTATGCTTTGTCCAACTCCTCTATCCAGTATTCGCCTGAATGTTCTTAAGCTTACTCGAAACTTCCTCTCCGCGTTCCGTCAGTCTACAGACGCACAACACTAAACTCCAGTTTTACTACAGTACAAATAAATGTTTAAAACAATTGTTAAAGACCATCATGTCTGATATTTACTTTCAAAATTCACAAGTTGAATTTTGAAAGTTTAGTATTTTATTTCTAAAGACACTATCACTGACTTTTTACTTCTCCAGAGAAGTAAAGATTCAAATCGGGAAGTAAAAATTTAAAGCAGAAATAATTGTCTGTTTTCGTATAAATGTTCCAGTTTATACAAGAAGACTGGTTATGTATATTAGTTAGTAGTTGGAAGTACTTTCTAAATATGCAATAAAATCAGTAGGTGTTGAAGAAATTTGAACTGAACTTCACTTAGGTTATCCTGGCTAAAGCCTTTAAAGCCTACCTTTAATAAATGGGATGCTGGTTTCCCTTTAAAGGGACATGTTATTGATATTAACTGCTATATTGTATTCTCTTCCATCTTTGTTCTTTTGGTTCCTAATGTCAGTGGCAATCAATCACGTATTTGTATAATGTTTTATGTTGTAAAGGGCACATTCTTCTGCACGTGTGTTACTTAAAGAAATTGAATATAATGATAAACAATAAGCTAACATAAATTAGGAATGGTTCAGTTAAGAATTATTATCATAAATTGCCTGCGACCTACTTTGTACAATTCTATTTGTTTGAAAAGAAAGCAAGTTTATCATGGTTATATTAAAAAAACTCTCAAAAAGCAAGGGAAATCCGATTTAAAAAAAAATATGAGCAGTGACAAATATAATGAATAATAATAATATAATAATACAATAACATTATTGCGTATATAACACAAGTATTGCATGCTAATCTTTGTGTAAACCAGTTTTTTTATCTAATATAAAGCACAATATTTAGGTTTTATTTTAGTGAAAACAATAACCCATGCCAGACGATTTGTGATATAAACTATGAAAAGTCCCTTTTATATTTTAGATCATAGATGGATTTGATTGCGTATTGTCTTCATTATGTCAGTAAGAATTACCACGAACAAGTTAAACGATAGGTTATATATAAGTTTTAAAAAACACAAACATTACTACAAATAAATGATTAAAACAATTGTTAATCATGTCTAATATTTACTTTCACAAGTTGAATTTTGAGAGTTTTATTTTATTTTATTTCTAGAGACACTATCACTGAATTTTTACTTCTCCAGAGAAGTAAAGATTCAAAGCGGGGAAGTAAAAAATTTAAAGCAAAAATAACTGTCTGTTTTCCTAGAAATGTTCCAGTTCAACAAGACTGGTTATGGATATTAGTTAGTAGTTGGAAGTACTTTCTAAATATGCAATAAAATAAGTAGGTGTTGGGGAAAATTGATCTTCACCTAGGTGATCCTGGCTAAAGCCTTTAATGTTGAATAGGCTACCTTAAATGGGATGCTGGTTTCCCTTTAAAGGGACATGTTATTGATATTAACTGCTATATTATATTCTCTTCCATCTTTGTTCTTTTGGTTCCTAATGTCAGTGGCAATCAATCACGTATTTGTGTAATGTTTTATGTTGTAAAGGGCACATTCTTCTGCACGTGTGTTACTTAAAGAAATTGAATATAATGGTAAACAATAAGTTAACATAAATTAGGAATGGTTCAGTTAAGAATTATTATCATAAATTGCCTGCGACCTACTTTGTACAATTCTATTTGTTTGAAAAGAAAGCAAGTTTATCATGGTTATATTAAAAAAACTCTCAAAAAGCAAGGGAAATCCGATTTAAAAAAAAATATGAGCAGTGACAAATATAATGAATAATAATAATATAATAATACAATAACATTATTGCGTATATCAAATAAAACAAAAATAGCATTTTACAACGGTAAGCAAACAAGATCATGTCAAAAGAAAGGAAAGGAAGAAAACTATTTTTCCAGTAATAAATCACATTCGATAAAATGACAATATAGGCCTACATGCTGAAATTGCAAATAAACCGTTTGATCTTTAAATGTATTTCTTTTTCAAGAGAAATGTCCAATCAATTTAGTCGTTATGACGGTTCCCCTAAAAGCCAGAACCACAGACCCACAGACCCAGACCCGCAGACCCACAGACCAAAAGCCAGACGGCACCGACCAGTCTGTTTAAGCTTACTGAAATCACAGACCAGTATGTTACTGTACAAAACTGACCAATTTACATATTCATATTTTAAGCAGCTGGAGTGAATGTCAGGGACTTATAGCATGTGTAGTGTAAGTAAATCAACATCTAGTAATCTATCACGGTGATGTATATAGAATATTTCAAGCAATAAAATCTTTTTCTCCGATGATACTGATCCAGAGTGTTATATGAGGCCATACCTATGATTGATAAGAACACGTAGGCCATAGAGGGGGGGTGGAAACCATAAACAATGTTGAATGGAAGAAAATACATACATAAATTCATCATTATAAGCCTAATTTGACTTGAAAGGGAGAAGTTGACACTTTCAATACGATCAGTAATCTTGTATTTTATCATTCAGTGTTTTATGTCTTATTTTGATTGTAAAATGTCGAACAGATACAATGGTCGATTTTACTCAACATGCTCAAAAGACAATAGTGTCTGGCTGTATAATACAAAATGAAAAGGAGAATTGAAGAAAAAAAAAGGAATACCTTTAGATTTATAGATAATAAGTCAGTGTTAAAAAGTACAAAAGGTTGAAGTCCATCAAACTTTGACATGTTGAAAACACAACTGAATAGTTATCAGTCTTATCACACAATGTCTGTCTGTAGAGTATTTATCAGCCTAGCACAAATTTGCACGTGATAAAGTTGAATATCGATATAGAATATAAACAAAAGAAAATGATTTTAACAGTTACAGGAGACAGATACAATTCATTCATTGTGAAGAACATTTGGTTCAGGCTGCATTTGAAGGTTTGATGTTCGAAGTTGAAAGGCAAGCAACGTATTTAAAAATAGTTATTTAAAAGTTGGCGCGCTGCAGTTATATACATTGTTGCTGTCGAAACTAAAATAATAGTAGCCCTTTCATGTTGCAGGGAATGTAACACTATATATAGTACATTGCCTACTTATATAAAATTGTTAAAATGAATTTACCATCTCTTATACAAAAAATAACAAGGTCAGTAACTTGTTTCATAGATTATCATGTGAAACTGTGACAGAGACAACTTTACCCAATATAAAGTGGTCTCTGTCACAGTTTCACATGATAATCTATGACAGAGACCACTTTACCCAATATAAAGGGAATGCATATGATTCTAAGAAAAAACAAGAACCCTTTGTTTTTGCAAAAACTGTATGCGATATTGCTATAAACTATAAATGTGATCGGATGTAGTATTAATTTGGACAGTCATAAAGCTATTGACAAATGTATATCCATCTAAATGTCATAAGGACATTTTAACTTATCCAAGAACTATAAATGTATTAATAGTGAAGTTTTAAATTGTCCTGTCATATGGTTTCTTATGTATACGATTTTTTACTGTTTTTTTCAGTTTTTTACGTGAAGTATATATCATAAGGTACCTTTGTAGATTTTGTATTTCTCAATTATGAATTCTTTTGTTGCTTTATTGAGTATATAGTAGTTAGATATACATTCCTTTCAATGTTTATAAATGTGTTTAACATACCAAGTCGGTATCTGTGTCTGGAGGTTTGTTTAAGAAGTCAATGGTATGTGTTTTGATACCAGTCGAGGATGCCAATCAACTGGGGATAACATTGTGTTTGCATCGTATACCAGACACAAGTAAAGTTGGTATCTATTTATTGACAGCGATAGGTATTTAATCGCTTTTTTTATAGTTGATAGTGTTTATCATTGAATGACAAGGAATTTAGTTTGATCAGTGATTTTGTCTTTCCCTGAAAAACTTAGCCCTATTGGTTTTCCTTTCTTAACACAATTTATGTCATTTTCATATTCAAGTTGTAAGTTAATTGTATACATCTAAATTTTCCTATGAGTTTGGTGACGTTACTATCAAATTATGATTCACTAAAGTCACTAAAGCATTCATAATGAATATATATTTGAATGAAAAAAAAAACAATATCCAAAATGCTTTATTTATATCGAAAAAAGACATTTATGAGTAAATTGCCGACCTTCAATTGTACTTTTAAAATCATCATTATTTGGTAATCAACCTTTTAATACTATCTATTTCTTAAAACAAAAATATATTCTGACAGATGGGTCTAGGCTTACTAAAAACTTTATGACAAATTCATATTGAAAATTGTCTTTACATAGTTTTTGCTTTAAATTATGTATAATTTAAAGCAAATAATGAATAAAACTAAAGCTTCAATACATGACTCCATTTGGGTTCTATGAAAGAAGCACAAGATTGCGGACTCAACCATTGTTTTAAACATGTTACAAGATTATCTAACTAATAATGATGACTAAGAAAGTTCATTTGAGACAACTCAACTCTTTTTAACCAAAACAAAACATGAAACATCTGTAACCGAACAAGACTGTGTCCGAGACAACTTTTGTCCTAGGAAGTATTCAAGCAAAGTCCCCTTAAAGTCTTAATCCTGACATACATGTGAAAACATGAAACAGAAAACATGAAACATCTTTAACCGAACAAGACTGTGAGTCCGAGACAACTTTTGTCCTAGGAAGTATTCAAGCAAAGTCCCCTTAAAGTCTTAATCCTGACATGCATGTGAGCACACGCCCCAACATGTGAAGACAAAGTTTCAGGTCATATTAATCTATGTAATTTGTAGCCTTTTAATCTCAACATACACTTACACATGAGTAGAAAATATTCACTTTGAAAAGGATATAATCCGTACTGGTCGAAACTAAAATATTCAAATTCATTCTGATTTAAGACAAGTATATTCAATACCATATTCCATTAAATTTCAAAAGAGCTTTGTATTTGTTCTTTACATGCTTACTTAACAGATTTTAAAGGTACAGATAAATAATAAGGGCTCATGTTTAAAGAGAAATATTACATTCATGCATTGTTTTTAATACACATAGCAGATTGTATTTTAAGGAAGTTTTCTATTACATTATAGTGAAAACTGTTATTCATTTATATATTTACTTATCATGCTTATTACTTAACTTCACAATTCTTTAATTGTTGTTTTTAAAAATAAACTACGACTGATTGATCATTAAAATCGTCACATTGCTTGTTTTTTTTATCTATCGCATTAATCAATAAACAAATACAGTAGATAGTTAAATGTAAAACAGTGTGATTACTTGTTTACACAACACAGAAATTCAAAAATCATAACTCAAAACTTGGCAGCGACTCTTAAGAATCAAAAATTGCAACAAATTGTTAGTATTAAAAATAATCTTTTAAAAGACAGTGCCAGCTGCCCGGACGTGTCACGCTTCTTAATGAAGTATACTGTACACAATATTACAAGTATCAAACACAATGGAAATAAGTTATACAAACGTTAAATGTAACTGTAATTTGATTCGCTTAATTAAAACTGTGTCTTACCTTTTAACTCGTGTCTCTTTTGTTTCTTTTCCATCAAGCATTTATATCCAAAGTATAAATTAAATAGAGTATGAAATATGTCCTGGTATCTATGAGAATATGTATATATAAACTTCGCTAAATAGCGACACGTGGGGTTTTGATGATCATGAACTTGACTAAGTAAGTGACAAATAGTTGTGGGTGTAGTCTCTGAATGAACACAGCGCTCTACTCTGTTGTTATGACGAGAAATGTCAAATAGCTGGTTGGCTAAGAGTAACTGATCATCGTGTGACTGACTGGGACAGTCCAAGTTATAAGCAGACGAAAATTGATTGAGTCCGTAAAGATTTTCTTCTATCCAATGAGTCAGCTGTAGTTATATATTTTTTTCTGGTTATTTTTTCCAATATGCGCATGCGTTACTATATGAACGATAAGAAAGTTTTTTGGACATGTTTAAAATTATGAATAATATTGTGAAGATTAATGTTCTCATGTTATTCACATGGTGATTTCAACGTGAGAATAATGCTGGGTAGAGTAATAATTGTTGGAACTCATCCTATTTGTCGGGACATCGTCTGTAGTGATATCAGTTGTATTTTGAATATACTGTACGTGTATTTTGTTTAAATGTTTGATTTCTTTTTGATTACGGAAGAAATATTGAGTAAAATAAAATACATGTACGTAATAATAGAATAAAATGACATTGACATAAAATGGCATATACAGAAAAAAACTTACAATCTTTGCGTGTAATTTTCTCAGGTTTAATGGACAGTCAGAAAATATATAAACAGTAATTTTACTATTTACTTTGGTTTTGGTAAGATGAACTTTCAATTTCAAAAGTTATGTTTTATCAAATATTTGGGTGTTTTTTTGTGTCTGGTCCAATTTCATGATTTTTGAGTGAGCTGATCAAGGACATTTCTCATAGAACTTCATTCAAAGGGAATTGTGAAATTGGACCAGAAAATTTTATATCCAAATATTTGACAAAGTATAACTTCTGTTCTAGATTACAGATTGAAATTAAACAAACGGTATCTTAAAGTTCAATTCATGAACTTTAAAACGTTTATAATACTCTACAACATGAGAAAATTACACGCAAAGATTGTAAGGTTTTTTCTGTGACACCCTGTACATAACATATAATTTCCTAGGACACCCTGTACATAACATATAATAATATGATGCAATTGTTTTTAAAATGTAATCGAATAGAGAGTAACAATGGGATAGTCGTCACATTTTAACGATACACCAAATATCTCAATATCTCAAATATTGTTTGATTAATATGAAATATCTCAAATATTGTTTATCTAATATGAAATATCAACATTCCACAATTGATTATTGATGAAGCAATGTATATAAATAGCAAACCAATTAATGAGTCTGACGCTGACGACTATTGTTTCTTATTATTATTAGAACAATGAGAAATATGTGTTATTGTTTCAAGAAGCAAGCGAACTAGTTTCCATTGTTATGAGAAAAGCGGTCTTGTTCTTTTACCAACACGAACACTGTGATGTCAAACAAAAGATGACAACAAAACAAAAGATGATGCGTTTTTCACGTATCTAACTTTTCAGCAGTACAGTTTAACCTTGATTTATGTCTTTTGATGTCATCATGGTTCAAAATGTTTTGGCCCTGCTCTTTCTATTTAAAAATAAATACACCTTCTTGTTTTCTGTTTACATTTTTTTGATATGACGGTGTGCGAGAATGCTGGTAACGTTGAAATTTAAAAGCAAATTGCCTGTGAAAAATACACGTGAAAGAGACATATATACATATACATTATACAGGGTGCTAATAAAGTCCCTGTACTTCTTTAAATCACAATAACATAACAATTAAAATCGCCTTGAAAAAAACAAATAAATGTTTAAAAACTTGAAGCTTGAGCACTTTTACAATCCCATTGGTCATTTTAAACTTTACAATGCCATTTTGAACCCATAATTTGCACCATCGTACTTTGTGTCCATTAGTTAACCTTTTCACTGCAAGCACACTTCTATGCATCACTGCACACAGGACACATTATTAAAGCATCACTGATATTAACTTATGTACATTTGAAACATTGACCCCAAAAACGAAATGCAGATGAAAACAGCGATTTGAAATTGTTTGTGTTAATGCTGAAACAAAATAACTGTCACTTATACAGACAAAGTTTGTTAAACATTTTGAATTGGACCGTAAATATGCAAGCACTCAAAACAAACCACCCTAGGTGTGGTTAAAATGTTCTTAGAAATCATCTCTGCTACTGCTTGATCCCTGATATACCAAGGAAATCTGATTGATCAAATACCGCATAACATTTTGCGGGAGGTCCTTAAATGAGTTTTAAAAAGCCATTATGATCACTATGCAATGCAATGTTTAATTACCAAATTAGAATGAACTCTAAATGCCTATTAATGAATTTTTGGGTGAGTGGGTGCTTGATTTTGCTTAGGTTGTCATAACGTGTTCAATATGTAGATTAGTACGCTAAAATTATTTTGCTTATAAATCTCTTGTAAAAGCAGTCAAAACATCGTGTTTGGCATCTAAAATTGCTCAAGCTTAAGCTAGTTCTCAAATATGTATTTGGTTTTGCAATGCGGGATTAGATTTTAAGTTATTCCCTTTTTAAAGTAGTGCAGGGACATTTTGAACACCGTGTAAATACCCGCAGTTCCTTAATAGAAAATTATAGAAAACTAACTATACATATCAGTAAACTAATAAAACTATTTCCAAATGTCTAAAATTGAATAAAACTCACTACTATGATAATTGCCAGGTACAGATATAACCGCTTCCGCTTTTTTTTAAAAAGAGGTATGAGGCATATGAGGACTCAGAGTTAACAAACATGACAATGGTTCCATGTTATTGCTTAGTTTATCGAAATTGGTACAACTACGAGTATATATTTATAGCAACATTACATTTTGAATTAATATTTGCGGACGAAACATTGTTATCAGTGTCACTGGTGGATCCATCGATGGATACATAATTTGAAATATCCGAATGTACTGTGAAGAAGAAACCAAAAGAGATAATTGGTAAATGATTGTAAAAATAGAAATCATTGATAAATAGATGTTTTATGAATAAATAATAAGGGAAACAATAGGACACCCGTAGTATGTCGTCAGCGTGTCCATCGTACAACTGACAATAAATGACTGAAACCTGTCGATGAACTCACCCTGGAATGTTGATTGATCGATTGATTCATTGTGAATTATGCTGCAGAAAATAATGAGTAATAACTGTGTTCGTTGGTGACATAATATACATCAATATATTATGTACATAAAAATCATGTTGTATTGTTGTATTTTACATTTCTGACGAGAAAACGGTGCAAAAGAGATTTTGGTCCCCTGGTATCTGGGACGGTCCACCTGCCATCACTGCCTGCCATAGACCGTAACGGTTAAGCATGACACTTGTGAACAATGTATTGACACAAGTTGTTAATGTTCCCATTGATTATTGAACTTTCTGTACTTTCAAAAATGTTTTTTGGCAGAAATAAACAGCCTTTTTCATTTCTGATAGACTGGAGGTATTAAACATGAAGTATGATAGTAAATATGTCTAAATATTAACTTGTATCTATTTTTCACGCATTTCCATATGTGACCTTCCAGCCCGTATGAGCAGTAAATGCCAGAAACTTCATTTTGCGCTACAGGTGGAAATACATGTCAAGGTCATTATTTGCCAAAATCGATTTTGACGGATTCACAATCCTAGTGCTTACTACAAAATACCAGCAAAGTTTCATTTCAAGAAAATAATGGGAAATGTGAAATAAATTGCCTTATTCTGAAGACGATCAACAGAAAAAATAGGGCTTACTAATCTTTGAATGCGTTTATCTCAGTTGTATGTTTTACTCCCTGACAACCTTTGACGGATCATAACTTGATTTCTGGAAATCGTGTGAAGTTCATCGAGGTGTCATATTAATCCTCAAAGCATGTTCTTTGCAAATAATTAAAAAAGTGAAAATGACAAGAGCTGGCATTTACTGCTGTTTTGGGCTGGATGGTCACATAGTTTAGATGACTATTCAAATGATTCTAGGTCATAATGGGTCATGACGAGTTTTCATTGCAACAAAGAATAAAAACATTAGTACCTAACGAAATTTTTTCGAGAAGTACAACCCGTAGTAGTCTGTGGGAAAATTGTGAGCGTACATCCTAAACCAGCCTTATATGCAGCCTCTTGTCATTTTCACTCTTTCAAATATTTGTCAAGACCATGTTATAAGGATTAAAATGACACCTTACTCAATGTACTTCACTCGATTGTCCGTCAAAGTTTGTCAGGGAGTAAAAAGTATAACTGAGATAAAGCGCGTTTAGAGATCAGTAAGCCCTATATTTTTTTGTTGATTGTCTTAAAAATATGCAGATTTATTTCATACTTCCTATCATTTTTTTGACATGAAACTTTGCTGGAATTTTGTAGAAAGCACAAGGATTCTGAATCTGTCAAAAAATCAATTTCGGCAAATTACGACTTTGACATGTATTTTCACCTGTAGCGCAAAATGAAGTTTTTACATTTACGAATCATACGGGCTGGACAGCCACAATATAGGAAAAAAATGAATTTTAATAATAACGGAATGTTTTTCAAATCCCACAGTGCAACCGATATCTTGCTAAATATGTACATATTTTGGAACCAAGTCAATATTTACTACAGCACTGGAGAATTTTCCCAACGAATCAACCATACTTCAGGTATGATAACATAATGCACTTATCGTATTTTTGGCACAAAATACCACAACATTGAGTTTCTAAGGTCAGTATGTTATCAACTCAAAACATTGAAGGCATATTCATTTTCATTTGCTTCACATAACTGGAAAATACACAAGCGATGAGTAGAAAATGTGGAATCTACATAGGTGAGGGGTGCAATCGTGTTAAGGAGACTTCTCAAAGAGATTATTTTGGGAAACTGAATAGGTTACCAACACGCATGGGTCAGCATAATTTTTGCCATGATGGAATGAATATTTTCATATTACGGAGACATTAAAAGTCTTAAATCACTCGATAAATTCGCGGTGTTTTTATGAAAAATCTCAGTATTTTCATATCTGAAGTTCCATTCAAGGGTTAGGTTCCCATAGTAGCACCCTTGGAGTAGAAAAAGAAAACTTAAACATGTTAAAGGATCATTGATACCCCTTATAACCTGACCGGAATATTTCACATGATTCGGTTGATAAGAATTGACTCTACCTGGGAGCAAACATAGCGGTGTGTTAGAGTCGAGAGCACTGTTTTTATTTTTGATAAACGCAAAGCTCTAGAGGCATCACATTCTTACGTTTTAGAATTGGCAAAGATGGACAGTAATAAAGATTCTTGGAATAAAGAGATCAAAGCAGAGGGTGTGCATGACGAAGAATATGTAACTCGCAATGTTTTATATCATACTTCGAGCAAACCACAAAATATGCAATATTATTCAACAATTTATAAGTCACTGCTCCACCCTAACTTTGTTATTTCATGTCGCATAATGATCAGGAATTATAGTTCAGAAGCTCTTTCAAAATCAATGTCAGGAAAGATTATATTGAGTAGAAACATTCGACCATATTAACAAATAAGACGAAGGATGACCATTGGGCTGTCAATCCTGGTGGCTGCACGGCTAATGCCGCTCTTTCAAAATTCTTCAAAAGTTGTAGATTGCCCAATATCGACAAGGTCCAAAACAGGATTGAAAATAAATGCTTCCAAAGGTCCAACCCACTGACAGTATGGTTACTGAAGGAATCATTTTTTGTTAAAACTTTGAATGTTGATCTGTCATGATTATATGATGACCGTTTTCAGTTTCCTACTCAAATGCTATACAGTGTGTCCCAGAATGAAGTTATCAAGATTTCAATGCCGCATAATTCAAATTCTAAATTATTCCAGACAATGAAAGTTGGTGACAATTATTCTCAATGTCTCCGCTTGCTTTGGTGCAAAAATGAAGAAAATCCATGCATCAATTTTCTAAAAGTGAGCGTTTGAAGCTCCAGAGGAGTTTAGACACTTTTTTCAGTTTGGAGAGGTGGTAAAAATCCAGATGTAATTTTCAGCGGAAGTATGCGAGCAAGGGTGTCATCTTTTACCAACATTTGTCTTGTTTCACATGTTGCTTCTCCTTGATGGTGCCTTTAATAGAGTCTTAATAAAGGTTCAGCTGAATGTTAACTGTTCTACCTTGATGTCCACATGCTTCTTTTTTGCAGTTCCTTCTGCTATCTGATACCATAAGCTTTATATTTTCTGACATTTGTAAGATGGGCTACTCATGCGATGAGGATATCTGGCTCCTGGAAATGTTAAATAAATCTTTCCATTGTTTCAATGATACCTGACTGCACTTTGCAGATATTGGTCAATTATGATGCTCTTTTCTCCATTGACAAATGAGGTGTTGTGTTTGCTTTGAATTACCATATTCCTACAACCACTGCTACCAGGGTAACAGCCCTTTAGCGTGCTTTCAAAGGGCCCGCTAAATGCTTTTCTTAAACAATTACTTAATAATTTTTTTTTAAATGATTTTTACATATGAAAAGGAACAATATTTAGGTTAAAATAATATTGAAAACAAAAACACTTATAATTGAACAAATATTATCATGATTATGTCTGTAAAGATGGCGTTCTTCGTTGCACGTGGAATTTTTACAACTTACCCAAACTGGGAAAAGTGTCTAAACTTCTCTGGAGCTTCAAACGCTCACTTTTAGAAAACCAATGCATTGATTTTCTTTATTTTTACACCACAGCAGGTCAAGACATCAGGCATTAAAGTCACCAAGTTTCATTGTCTGGAATAATTTGGTTTTTGAATTATGTAGCGTTGAAATCTTGACAACTTCATTCTGGGACACACTGTATTGGTTTAGTGCATAAAAGTTTTTCGAGATTGCAAACATACTGATCGAAAAAACCCACCACGACCATACCTTGAGCCAAATGTGAACTGTCACATCAATATCACTTTGTTTCCAATGCCATCAATTAAAAATAAATGATATAAAATGTATATAAATGTACCTTTAATGACCATGATCCGTACTAATCAGAAAGACAAAGCGATTAATTAAACAGGGTTGAAGCCACTTTTCCAAGTCGATGACAGTAGTATTACATACTGAGTATGCTAAGCGGTGAGTTACATAAGTATCATTGAAAGTTGACTTTTTAAAATGCTTAACTTAAAAGTTGTGATGAGTTTAGCAATGTTTTGGATCAACTGAGTCGTTGCAATGATGCGTGGATGCTTTGAAAAATTTCTGGATCTTAATGTCAATGTTGCATATCGCCCATCCGTTTGTATTGATTTACTGCGTTATTCAAGTTGCAGCCAGTCAACACATGACTGATAGTATAAAAAGTGGCAGCTTTTGGGGAAGATTGAGATTAGAGTCACACTTATACGTATTCAGACATATTTTCTAATTATATATACGTGTAATAAGTACCAGGTGTCCAAAAAATGCTTGTATGTAAAAAATGACCGTTTGCAAAAACTATAGTAGTCAGGGATACGAAACTTTGCACAAATTATATTACAACCATCTTCTAAATACTCGTATAACTTTGATATCACAACATTATTAGTTTTTTAGTTATCAGCAAAGGTGTATACCCATGTCAGAAACGCAAAGACAGCAACTAAATGTGCAGTCAACATCTATCAAGGGTAAACCTGGATCGCCCAGGCTCTCCATCCCCAACCTTTAAAAAAAACACCTCCCTCGCTCCTCACATTTTGAGAAACCTTCGGACGAAAAACAGCTTATATTTTATGTGGCCTTATATTCAACTAAATTTGGACCAATTTTCAATGAATAATATAAATAATTTGAACTCTCTTCCAGTATATAGATTGTGCAAATTAGGGATACCTGCATAACTGCTGCATTCCATTAATTCCAGAGAGAGTTGTTTATATTGAGTCTGTCAATCAAATTGTGGCTGAAAGTTGAAGAATGCTGCAATAAGCATATTCAATTTTCAACGGATAACATTAATTCCTTTCCTTAAACTGTAAACTTGTGTTATTTTTGAAAAATATCTGCATGATATGATAATGAGGCTTAAACATACAGGGCTACAGGACGTGTTTGAATTATCATATTTGTTCTATTTATTAGCAAAAGTCAGATAAATCGGTGGCCGTTTTCGCCCAAAATCAGATTTCAACATAATTTTCGAACTTGAAATAATTGATCACGTCATAATAACTTAACAGCTTATCATATTTTCTTGATTTTGGTATCAATGAAAAGAAGACGCCCTACTCTATACTTTGGTATAAAGCAAATGGAATGACTTACCTTTGCCTGTTAAGAACGCTCCAACTCTTACAAATTTCAAATCATCTTTAAAGACTCATTTGTTTAAATTAGCTTTCTAATTTTGGTTTCTGTTTGTTGTATTTTATTGTTTTACTGTATGTTTTGGTTTTGTTCACATGCGTAGAGATTTCGATGTAAGGCGCTTTAAAAGCATGGTTATTATTGTTATTAACCTAACTTTGGGTCCGTCAATTTCAAGTTCACATGAGGTTAAACGAGGGTTAGAATTTTATCAAACGAACATGATTATACGATTTTGTTGAATTTTGAAAAATACGCTTCTGACTCAGGTATCAATGTTTGTTGATAACTAAAAAACTTATTTTGCTGTGGTATTGTGCAAACATTTAGCAGAGGTATGTATCACAAGTTATGCAATATTTGAATTCTCCATCTCATGATCTGCTAGGGTTTTTGCAAACGATCATTTTCTACATGTAACCATTTTTGGGGACACCTGATATATGAAAGTATACAATAACAAAATAAATAAGTATATAAGGAAAATTGAGATAGCCCCCCCCCCTTGATTGCACAGAAAAACAGGGGAATATTAAAAACTGTCGCAATGTCAATAAGATAAAACGCATTAGGCAGCAGTTCCCTTGATTTCCCTGTGGCAGATGAGGACATGAGAACATATGAATACGCCAGAATAAGGACATCCCAACTACAATACCTCCCTTCTGTTAAGTTCTGTAGAATATAAATGCATACAAATCTCCAAAAATGCATTCAAATCACTAAAAAGCATTTCCATGTCTTTATCCCAATCAAAGTGTCACATTTGACCTTGTAGTTGACTTTTTAAAGACATTGTTAGATAATTTGTCTAGCATAGTTGCAGAGGGGAGCTCATGGAGTTGGGGTTTTCTTGTAATGGCTGTTTAAATATAGCAACTATGTACTATAACAATTACCTAACAATGTCTAAAAAGGTCAACATGGTCAAATGTGACACTATGATTAGGATATTGACATGGAAATGCTATTTTAGTGATGTGAAAGCATTTTCAGAGATTTGTATGCATTTACATTATAAGTATATTACAGTATAATTAACAGAAGGGAGCTATTGGACTTGGGTGTTCTTATTCTGGCGTATTCATATAGAGAAAAACTGTCTTAAGGCCGGTAAGGTGAAATGCAACAAGCAGCAGTTCCGTTTAAGGTTGGTTACACAGGCGACATGAAAGAGAAAGTCTGTCTAAAGACTAGACTTGTGAGCTGAATATAAATATATACGGTAATACATAATATCTAATTGCCATCACTAGCTACAAGATAACTAGAGATGATGGGTATTTACCTCATCAGGTTGTCTTTCAGGAGCCTTTAAGTCGCAAAGGAAATATAGAAATCAAAACACGGAAGTGAAATGTTAAAAGCGCTATAGCCTTGTCAGTTTAGCAGCAATTGACTAGCATGTTTCCTACTTTTAGTAATTAAGATACTAAAAAACTGTGCCACATGGTTAGCGAATCGAACATTTGTAACTTCAAGATTCAAGATTCATTTTTCCATATTAAAGATGAAAGACATATATACACAATATCAAAAGAGTCTTAAAGTAATGAATATTACAAAGAATTGGTCTTACGGAAGAGATGACCATAAGGTCAAAGGCCAGATGACAGTCTACCCTTTAGAAGAAACATTTGTTACAGAAAGAAAGTTCATAAATAGTTTAACGAGACAAGACAAAAAGGATCCGCCCTGAAGATGCAACTGAATATATGATTTAATCATCATTTTGGATAAGAGATTTTTTGAGTTGGTTACGGAAGTGTTTTGCAGTTTGAGATGATTTTATCATTATTTTGGAAAGGAGTTCCACAGAATTAGGTCAGATGAGCGGATACTACGATCAGCAAAATATTTTCTATTATTTTGTTACAATTAGGTTGTTGGCATATCTTGTTGAGTAATCATGAAATTCCGAGCGTTTAGTGAAATAGTTATTAAATGCAGTTAGTATATCATTGATAAAAATATGTACATAAATACCCCTGATTCGAGTGTGTACATATCAGTAATAGTAAGCAAATTGAGTTTTGCAAATAAGGTTGCAGTATGCGCTTTGTAATGGCTGTTTGATTGCCCATTTGTTTGGATTTTTATCAATTTGTCTATAGATATAATTAATAGGTATTTCCCCATATTTTTTTAGATTTTTATCAATTTGTCTATAGATATAATTAATAGGTATTTCCCCATATTTCAAACAACGATTGACACACCGCTGCCATTGCATCCCTACTGAATTTATACGTGACCATGGTAGAAAGCGAATCTGAAATGTCAATATAAGGGCCGAACTATACTCGACCTCTACACATTTTTTTTGCTACCAAACATTTGGTCGTGTTTTTCAAACTGACGTGTGACTTCAAATAAAATAATTTCAACACCGAGTTAAACACAGATTAAAGTGATTGAACCAACATCAAATGTTTGTTACAGATCTATACTTCTTATTCGAACAGATTTATTTGATGACGTCATGTCCAAATGTTTGGTATCCACAAATTTGTGCGAGGCCGAGTATTGTTAGGCCCTTACATTATGAATGTTAAATAATATGATCATTTCACATTACGGAGCATGCATCACAAACAAACAAACAAACAAAGAAGATAGTGACTGCATGGTTCATTTTAATAGGTCAGTTCATATCCACAATATCTACCATCGTCAAACAACTTCTAAAAGTAATATATTAACATCCTAAAGGAAACATGTAATTGAGAAAAACTATGTCAGATACAAATCATGTCATCTTTAGTTAAGATATATGTATTTAATGGGTGACACCGGGTTTAAATGTGGTTGCAGTGACCAACATAAGTAAAGGGAAAATAGGTCATACGTAAAATACCCGGGTAAAAAGATAGAAGTTACACAATGTAATCTGGTTTTAGCGACATGTGCATAGAAAGCATAGCATGTATGTTTTTTGATCGATTTGATTACAATGTTCCTATTAAAGAAATCTGATCGTATCTGACCTAGGAACTAATTATTCTAAAAATGTAAATCAATTTCAAAATTGTCAAGATCTAGCTTTCAATAAGACATTTTGGTGTATTTATCTAACTACACTACAAATTAGATTTTAAATTAAATTAAATTAAATTAAATTGAATTAAATTAAATTAAATTAAATTAAATTAAATTAAATTAAATTAAATTAAATTAAATTAAATTAAATTAAATTAAATTAAAGTAAAGTAACGTAAAGTAACGTAAAGTAAAGTAAAGTAAGGCAAAGCAAAGCAAAGCAAAGCAAAGCAAAGCAAAGCAAAGCAAAGCAAAGCAAAGCAAAGTAAAATAAAGCAAAGCGAAGCGAAGTAAGGCAAAGCAAGGCAAAGCAAAGCAAAGCAAAGCAAAGCAAAGCAAAGCAAAGCAAAGCAAAGCAAAGTTAGGCAAGGCAAAGCAAAGCAAAGTAAAATAAAGCAAAGCGAAGCGAAGTAAGGCAAAGCAAGGCAAAGCAAAGCAAAGCAAAGCAAAGCAAAGCAAAGCAAAGCAAAGCAAAGCAAAGTTAGGCAAGGCAAAGCAAAGCAAAGCAAAGCAAGCAAAGCAAAGCAAAGCAAAGCAAGCAAAGCAAAGCAAAGCAAGACAAAGCAAAGTAAAGAATTAAAAAATCGCAGGGCAAACTAAAATGAAATTGAAATATTACAGAAATGAAGTTCACGATACCACTACATATAGCTTGCAACACCTACAAAACTCACTTACTTCTTAACTATTTTATTTGTCTAACTTACACAAGTCTTTAGGGCTCCTCTTACAGAATCTAGATAAAACATGGATAAAATCCATCACATCAAAAGCCTTTTGCATATCGTGAATAGATCAAGTATTGATTTCATCTTACTTTTTTCTGAATATCCATCGGCATGGTATTTTGATCGCGGTCATTGCCATACCATATTAAGGTGGTGAATAGCGAAAAACATGTATACTATCAGACTTACCGAGTGAAGGGCCACGGGCTGGCCCAGGGCCTCAAAGGATCTGCTCAAGTGTTACAGAATAATATACACTTCATGCATTATGGAATCTTAGAGAAACGTTTCGGCTTTTTTGCAATCTTTTCTGAACACCAATTTTAGATTGGTATCTGGACTTTATAATATACCTACGAAACAAACAACAAGTAACTGAAAATCAATTTGTTGGTAGGTAAGCCGCAAAATGCATAAACAATTTTCCTCCAAATAATGTAATTTTACTCAAATCTTATCAAACATTCTGAAAATAAATATTCATGTTTAAGGGGACGGTTTTTACAACACCGAGGTGCTGGAAAGTCATGTTCACTGCTAGATTTTGCTTACTTATACTTGGCAGACAAATCAGACTTCCAATTCTAGCAACGGCAACGGTAACATGAAACAGCAACTACTAACATTAAATTTAAAATTAAAATATGTAGCTGAAAAAATTAAAAGTCTAAATTGTCATTTTCAATTGCATAATATGTATCTAAGCCGTATGTATGTGAAATGTGAATAAGATCAGATGATTCGAACAACAAAAAACTTTGACGTTTTGAAAAAATATCGTTAAAATAATAACCATTTTAAAAATATTCTTATCAACATTTTTAAAGAGGATACTGATGAGGATGTAAATAAAATCAATAGTCAAGCCTATAGACACTTGTCTCCATTTGTATGAAGTGAAAATCTTGCAGTGGACATGAAAAAGATGCACAAATAGCACACAAATCTCCTTTGTTATTGGATACAAAACATGCTAAAGACATTGTTTCACATTAAAATTTTATATTTGGCTTATATTGGCCAAAGTCTTGTCAATGTGTATTTGAAAAGTTAACAAAGTTAAAAAAGTACAATATATATATAACACATAACAATATGACGATTCTTTTTTCCAGCTTTTATTTTGCACTTACGAAACGAAAGGGGAATTGGTTTGTAAGTTAGGAAAAATAACTTGACATACCAATATTTGTGGTGAAATTTGCGTCTTGTTCTTAGAAAATATGATAATAATAATAATATAATAATTAAGCAGTTATATTGCGCCATTTATCTAGACACAAATTCTAATCCAAGGCGCAGTAAGAAGGAATATAATACAGTTAGTTTATATAAACAGCATTAAATAAGAAAGTTTTAAGTCCCGTTTTGAATTCATGAATAGATTTAGACTGTCGAAGATTTAGAGGCAAAGAGTTCCAGAGTTTTGGTGCAATAACTGAGAAAGCTCAATCGCCATAAGAAGTTGATGTTCGTGGTATAACAAGTAAATATTTGTCTGATGATCTAAGAGTACGCGAGGGGTTGTATAAAGTCAGGAGTTCACTAATATACTGTGGGGCAATGTTATTAAGTGCTTTCCACGTCAGGAGCAGAGTTTTGTATTTTATCCTTTCCTTTATGGGCAGCCAGTGTAGAGTTTTGAGAATGGCTGTGATGTGATCAAGTTTACGTGTGTTTGAATCATTTGAAGTTTGTGAATCTGTTGTTCCGTGATCCCGTTTAGTAGTTTAGTAGTGATGATGACCCCAATTTTATTGGGAAAGAGATAACAAAATCGGAAGATACTTTGCCGAAAAAATAATGAAGCATGTTTTAATCAAAAAACAGAATTTCAATGTTTACTACACTGTCATATAAAGTTTATTATCCCTTCAGAAATTTTATTATGATTCACTTTTCATTCTCAAGTTCAACTCTATCAAAACTGAGTATTTTAGCTTATTAGTGTATGTTTCAATCCCCAAATCATTCTGGCAAATCTGCTTGCATTTTCAAGAAAAGTGAGAAAGTATGTCATTTTCTACTTACTATCAGGCCCCTGCAGTAACACAGTAGCCTATGGTGAATTTTGAAATGCTTAAAAATTTGTAACTTAAAAAACACACGAATGGTTGGAATCAAATTTTCAGTATTCATTTATATTGTACTCTTCTTTTTATTTAGCTAGAAAAGAGGAGAGGTTTTTCACATCAGAATCATGAATTGCATCTTTTTACTATTTTAGCCGAAGGAACGTATCGGAATCTATTTGGCGTGTGACGGGGCGTGTGATTCTTACCGATTATTTGTTTTTCCCCTAAAAATGATCATACTTATATTTTGCTCCAAAAATTAACAGGGAGTTTTAAAAGCAATTAACAACTACATAACCATTTCAGTGTGATAGTAATGTTAGGCCATATAATAGATCTATGGTTAGGCAAAGGAAGTTTGAAATTCGATAGTTGGCTTCAAGGTCGTTACTCGGTCTTTCAGTCATTTCATTACAATATCATTTGGTAGTTTAGTTGTCATGGTTTGTATATGGGCAGTGTTTGTCAGGTCCATTTATTTTTTAAACTTCAAAGACTTTAAATTCAAGATTCATGATTCAAACAGGGTAAAAAGGTTATAATAATAATAAAAGTATAAATCGTACACCCACAAACCGCGTCGAGATTATTACAAGTGTAATTTATCTGTCGCGATAAATGAAACTGTGCTCATACAGGGTTACTTTTAGAAACCTGCGGAGGTGATGTGGTTTAGCTTCGGGATAACACTGACGTTTCACCTGATTATCAAAATAAACGGTTTATAAAACACTGTAGCAATAATTCCCATGTCCATTTAGGTGTTTTTCCATGTCGTGAACGTGATTCATGTAGAGTCGTGATTCAGGGAATATTCCGGTTACTTGAGATGTTGGTATCGCCTGGAGTATCTTCATATTGGAATATTGACAAAGACCACCCAATGCAGAAGACATGTTTTTGAAAAGGAGGAAATAAAGGGAGGCAAGATGTTACTAAATATCCCTAACGATATGCAAATAAAATCGTATGTTCTCTTGAAATATACATATAGTTAGTAATAAGAAAGTATTGAGGATTATTGAGCACATCAAAATAGTCATTGTTTTTAAATTTTGCTGACTTGTATTTATTTTTGGTCTGAATGCAGTGACGGGTTTTGATTGTATAACATATGTCTTGCGTAAAAAAGAGAAAAAATATGAAGCAAAGGAGTATCTAAAAATACATGTATGATAATGACATAAAAATACACAGCGGTAGACCTCTATGTGGTAAATAAAAGAAATAAATTCTACTCGTGCCGAGTTTATACGAAATGTGAAAACTGAAGGTTGTCCAAATGTTGACAATTTACTGAAAATCGAGTTTGTACATAAGTGGGTTCAAATCAAGAAAGTTCAAATTTCGTTCTTTTGTACCAAGAATTCTTTGTAATGAGGTGCTTTTTTTTTCTTTGATTGAAGAATGCATTTGACTGCTCATGAACTCTTGCGAACATTGTGAGCACCTGAGGTGCATTATTATATAGGTCAAAGGGATCTCATCTGGTGAGAGTGACGGACGGTCGATCCGGTGCCGTGGAGAATTTCCACAGATTTTAACAGCAATTCTATAGCCTTTGATGATTGGCACTGGGCAGAAGCTGAAAAGATGTTTAAAATGCTGACAAGTATCTCATAGCGATTAAAGACGTTTAGCAATTGTTTAGGGGTTTAACACTCATGTTTAAGTATGAATTCTACCGAAAACATTGGCTGTTACATGTATGAATTGAAGAGTGTTAATGCTAAATTCTTCATCCAGATGGTGCAGACGTTCATTTTACCTCATATTACAGGGGTCGGGGTATTTTTTCCTGACCATACTGACTACGATCAGATGGTTTCGGTTTACTGCTCTGAAGGGACATAGAATAGTAATAAAACAGATTTTTCCAAAACTCACTTAGTACAAGGATTAAGCATGTTTCTAAATAATTATCTTATTGCTATCGTAGTGTATGATGACAATTTTGGTAATTTGCACTGAATTTTGACAACAAATACAGTAGTTTAATAGATTTATAATCTATTAAAATATTGGACTGAGTAAGTTTTGGAAAAAATATTATTCAATTTGTCACTGTAATTGTTTTGTTGAGTACAGACAAGGACGCGTAAAAATGATGGTTTATATGTAATGTACATCTTGAAAGATAATCATTATGAAATGACATGGTTGTAATTTGAGGACAACTATAAATCAAATTGGATACACCAAACTAAGCTCATCATTGGACTAGTAGGTGTGCATAGGTTCTCCCACTTGGTCATCTTGAGATAAGGTTAATACAACATTTGTTTTTCAAAATGTCAAAAACTAGAATGCCATTATGAATATATTTTGCAATTCATTATCAGATTCAGAATCCTTGATAATATCTGTTACAATTCTGACAAATATCTTTGCAAACAAAAACAAGTGATCAGAATTAAAGCAATACTATAAGATTTTGATCAAAAATGGTTTATAGTAAAAACAACATATAATGGAGGAATATGACTATCTAAAAGCGTTTTCAAGTGTATTTTGTGTAAAAATTGTTTTGCCACCAAAAATGGGTAAAAAGCACATGCATGCTTTCCAATACTAATACATATGGAATTAAATTCGGGATCCCGAAATTTAATTCAACAAATGGTCATAACAGAAAAAGTAAGCATCTTTGAGCCAAATCGTTTGGAGGGTATTCATATCTACCAAAAACAAACCCAATAAGCCAAAGAAAAAATCAAAAGTCTTGGGTGACAAGGGTGCTTCATTTTTAACACTTTATAGTATTGTTTAAGTGGGATTTTGAGCACGCAGGATCAGGGTGGATTGATTGCATCTTTTAAAGACATGAAATCAGCATTATTATCTGGTTCTATCTACACTTTGTAATTGTGTAAGACCAGACCTAAAAGATAAACAGAGCCTTCAAAGTAATTATGCTTAAAACTTGTTTTGAAAAAAAAAAATCTGAAAACACAAAATTGCTCGAAGGTTTTTGCAATTTGAATGTAAAGAGGTTTAATCAATAGCAAGTACTTGCTTGGGGTGGTTAAAGTTAGAAAAAAATGGATAAACGAATCATTTAGACTTGTTTATCATTT
>JXSR01S020347.1:18845-33685 GCA_000969725.1 Ophiothrix spiculata | reverse complement strand
TGGCAAGCCAGAGGTCCGGGGTTCGAGTCCCTGTCCGGCCAGGATGTTTTTCAAATAAAATAAATCCTGGCCTGTTTGTGATTTGTCTGATTGTTATTAATGTTCTAGCGTACGATGTGTATTTCTCCTTTCCCTTATTTGATTATGTATTAGAAATACGGTAGCATCAGCTTTATATCCTTGTACCCATGTTCAGTTCATCTATCTCCCAACTTTAGATACATTTCATGGTATATTTTTACCATCACATTCATAAGCAGTTAATATTTGTATATATACCATTTCACTAATAATCAAACTTTCAATTCGGGATGGCATATTTCTCCCATCACACTCATACTCAGTTAATATTTGTTTTATATGCTTGCCTCGAATCATTGTAAATGTGATATGATGGATATAAAGCGAGTTTCAACAATTTAAATTTAATTTGAAGGCGTTAAGACACATGTAGCACATAAAGTTAAAAACAGACATTGGTTATTATTGTCTCCAGCTCTAAGCACGCCGGAACACGTAGACATCTATCAAAATATTTGCTTAGAGAAAAGTTGTAATATTTTACACATAGAAGTTCAAGAACATGTTTCCTTTAATGTCAGATTGGCAGGGACAGATTTGTTAATGATGGTTTGGTAATGATGTTTTTAAAGCAGTGAGGCAGAATGTATTTGTAATGGCTAGATGGATTGTAACAAATAAATGGCACGTTTGGAAGACAATAAAACCAAATTGAACATGTGGCGTCACACGCCATACCATATAGAAACAACATAGCCACTTATGTAAGAGATTGTAAGAGATTGACATGACTATAAAAAAACTTCCAAGAATGGCTACGGTAAGGTCAAGTGCTAAATCGGTTTTTTTTAAATAACAATGATGTTTCTTTTATACAACCTCTCTTTGTCAAATGGCCCAAACCGTTACGTTTAAAGTCGAATAATACTAACAGTGAATGACCGTTTAGACAGAAACTTAACAAACAAATTTACAATACTCAGATTTTGTTTATTAGTGTCGATGTCAGTGATTTAAAAATCAGTGTTTAAAGGAAATACAATACCCAATATTTTACTGCTATCTAATGATGAGGATTATTCATAATTGTTTTCTGTTTCCCTGTCCTGTAAATTTTTTGAATGAAGGTTTTGCTAAGTAAATATAAATCATTGTAAAAAGATGCATCAAATTATTTTTGAACGCCATTTTTTATAAGGGAGTAAAGTTACAAATCTTGATACTCTAGTAGTAGTATACAATAATATAAATGAATACATATAAGTATATTTAGACCAAGACCAAACTACAAATAAAACAGAAGGGTTGGTGAACATCATCATTCGAAATTTCTCTTTAAAGGAATGCAATTTTGTTCCGTTAATATCGTTAAAACATACGTTGTTTTTGGATATGCTATATATCAATATCATTCTCATCATGGGTTTCTTAACAACCAAAGTGTTTCCATCAAATCGGCCAAAATTGAGATGTTGGCGGTATTTCAGATATTTTGTTCCTTCCTCTTGTCATAATGAATTGTTTTTAGAATATTTTGAAAGTTACAGTCAGCAAAGTTAAGTACTTTCCATCTAAAGTAAATAATCTGTATTGTTTCTTTTTCAAATTCCATTTCAATTGTCAACATAATTGCATCATTTAGATTTCACACCGAGCGAGGTAGCTATCTATTGGTTTCTAAAGGTAATAATCTTAATCTATTAAGTACCAATGTTTCAAAACTTTAAAATATAAAATAAAACAAATGAAAATCACATATTTATCTCCCGATATTGCAACGAGAGCATTGGTAGTATAAAAGTACCAAAGGTTACAATGTAATCGATAATGAATGATTATTATTTCAACTGATGACACCTTTCTTTCTCTCAGATAAATAGTAAATTGTGTGGTTCTGTTGGCAATCCGGTAACAGAAACTTAACAAATAAATTTACAATACTCAGATTTTGTTTATTAGAGTGAGTGATTTTAAAATCAGTGTTTGAAGGAAATACAACACCTAATATTTTACTGCTATCTAATGATAAGGATTATTCATAATTGTTTGATGTTTCCTTGGACGATAAATACAAATTAATATTTATCATCCCAGGATGTTTCATACTCTGTTTCTCTGTCCCGTATTTTTTTTGAGTGAAGGTTTTGCTAATAAATATAAATCACTGTAAAAAGGCAAAATCTCGGCAAAAAATGCGATGCTGGCGGTATTTCAAAAGTTTTATTCCTTCCTCTTGTCATACTGAACTGTGTTTAGAATATTTTGAAAGTTACAGTCAGCAAAGTTAAGTATATCCATCTAAAGGAAATAGTCAGGTTTGATTCTTTTTTCAAATCCCATTTCAATTGTCAACATAATTGCATAACAATTTAGATTTCACACCGAGCGAGGTGTTTTTTTATCTTTTGGTTTCTAAAGGTAATAATCTTTATCTTATAAGTACCAATTTGCAAATAATGTTTCCAAGCAGCTCCCAAAACTAACAAAGAAATAAAGAAACAGAGAAAGAAAGAAAGAAAGAAACAAACAAATGAAAATCACATATTTATCTCCGATATTGAAACGAGAGCACTGGAAGTATAAAAGTACCAAAGGCTACAATGTAATCGATGATGAATGATCATTATTTCAATTGATGGCACCTTTCACATTATGTTTATACAGAAACATGCATTTCATATACAGCATGTACAGAAACAAGAGGGTTTGCACGACGCGATATGCACCATACACGCAGACCGTTTCGACGCCATCTTGGTGGAGCGCGGAGTAGTTTGAGATGTAAACAAGACATCAAAATCGGCTGTAACTCGTGATTGACTTCAAAGTATGACTTGAAAATTAAACTAAATAAATGTACTGTATATTCTTGTCATCATTAGTTGTGATCTGGTGTCTTGATACTGCGAAAAGATTGTAATGTGACGGGACTTTTGTTTGCCGGCCCATGAAACTGGTGTTGTTAGTATGATATGACGTCACGAGCAAATTAACCCTCTATTGGCAATCCGGCAACGCCAAGAACTTTACACGCAAAGATTGTAAGATTTTTGTGTGATGCACACTGTCATGACTGTAATCCAAAATGTTAAGATTGCATCTGCATTTAATGCACAAAAATAAAGGAAAACGGGCTGCATTTTTGACGTAACCGATGTAAAATTGTGGTATGATATTGATGACACATTTGCTAACGACATTTTTATCTAGGCAGATTGTATTATTATACCTCATAAATTATAATGAATTTATCATTTTCATTCATTGGTCGGTCGTTTCCCGTGTTGTTGTTTTTACTACTTTCCCTACAACCTCATCACCAGAGTCGCAGTGAAGTATAATAAAGCAAATAATCCATCCCTATATCAGTGAAGCAGTGCATAATATTATATCTATCCCTCGGTACTGGCTATGAGTTTATCATCCCTCGACAATTTTTGTCGACCCGCGGACTCAGGACCCGGGGGGGGGGGGGGGGGTACTCAATTTTTTTTTTGTAGGTATGTGAGATCCGCGATATCGAACATAGGGTCTTGTTGAACGGATTTTGTCCAAAAAGAGGGTCTATGGGACTGATGTTTTCGCGAATTGAGGTCTCAGAAACTGCTTTTTTTCCCATAAAAATACGACTATTTGAGCTAAAATCGCTCAAAATTAGCTTGAAAACATGATAAAATACATTTTTGAATCATTTTCTTTGAAAATGGGGTCTTCGGAACTGGCTTGAACTTGGGGGTTTCGAGGGCGGCACATACCCGTACCTTCCGTCAATGTAAGTACCCCCCCCCCCCGACTCAGGATAATAGTCATATAGCCAGTACCTCGGGATAGATAGATTGTACTACTTCAAACCCCTGCCTCAAACCATATAGTCTAATAGTTTGGTCACAATAATCGTACGATCAGCTTACGAGCAGTGTTTAGACCATCTAACAGGACCACGCAACGCCCTCGCTGCTCGCTCTACTCACTGCTCGTGGTCCTTTTAAATGGACTAAACACTGCTCGTAAGCTGCTCGTACGATTATTGTGACCAAGCTCTTAATACTACAGATTCTTGTTATCGAAACAGGTGTCTATAATTTCTGAATTGATGTGCGTTTTGTAACAAAAAGACTAAAAGAGTATCAATGCAATGAGGAATTTACATTGATGCAAGCACACCTGAAGACTTATTTGGTTGAAATCATCCGTCTATCATCTATCTTACTTTGCTGCAGTAATTGGCAGTTATGATTTGACTAAGCTTTGTTTACATACTTTGGTTTACATCTATGTTTATGTTCAAACAGGATTCAGAGGAATACCATGTCAGTGAAAAGATACCTCGACATATGTTTGTTTTACTTCGACGGCATGCACGTGATAGTTAAATAGGATTTCGATGCAGCTATTTTCAATCACACAGTTCCTGAATATTTACCTAGAATGATTAACCTTTCAGGAAGAAAACCTTACCACTCAATGAAAAACACCAAGACCATTGAGTATGTGACTTTACAGCCCGTATGAGCAGTAAATGCCAGAAACTTCATTTTGCGCTACAGGTGGAAATACATGTCAAGGTCATTATTTGCCAAAATTGATTTTTTGACAGATTCACAATCCTAGTGCTTACTACAAAATACCAGCAAAGTTATATTTCAAGAAAATAATGGGAAATGTGAAATAAATTGCCTTATTCTTAAGACGATCAACAGAAAAAAATAGAGCTTACTAATCTTTGAATGCGTTTATCTCAATTATACGTTTAACTCCCTGACAACCTTTGACGGACCATAACTTGACTTCTGGAAATCGTGTGAAGTTCATCGAGGTGTCATTTTAATCCTCAAAGCATGGTCTTTGCAAATAATTAAAAAAGTGAAAATGACAAGAGCTGGCATTTACTGCTGTTTTGGGGTGGACGGTCACATATAAGGAATTCAACTTCCCTGGTTGTAATAACGCAAATAATCTTTAATTAACCATATGATCTGAGCAACGTCATTTTTTATCAAATTTAAAATTGGGTTAGAAGCTATAGGGGTCTTTTATAATGACATTAATAAATGTTATAATGGTTATAGGGCATTAAAGTGCTACGTATTCTCTGAGACAAATAAACCAATGTCTCAGGTATTCTTTAATTAAGTTCAGTTTCCTCACAAAATATTTAGCTTTTTGTTCGTACCTGTTAATGGTAAGTGATTACTGGATTCACATTTTCTGATTTTAATGACGCAACAGCGGTGGTCAACATCAGGGGCGTCGGTAGGAAAATACCGGGGGAAAATTAAAGTGGAGCGGCCCTTGGTAAATGTGGTGCGGCCTGTGGCCCTATAGTTTCAAAAATAAGGAAATAACTAAGCCCCAGAAGACAACAGTTACAAAAAACGAATTTGTACAGTGCTATGATGTGGTTATTTATGCTGGGAAACTAAATTAAAATGTATATACTTTTTCTATTTCTGGGAGAAAAGTGGTGCGGCCAAAGCCCAACGGTTCCAACGTCCCTGGTCAGCATAGAAATGGTTATGACAGTCAGCTGTCAATCATTTTGCAGTATTTGCGTTACACAATAGATGGGCTGGCTGTTGACTTACTGGTTTGTTAGACCCCAAAGGTATCAAATTGAGATACATGCACTTGCCTGCATGCAAAGGATTTGTATGCTAAAAATAGTCAATCCAGAAATGCATGAACGTAATTACTTGATTTAAGATTATTTGTTACGAGGGATAATCCTAAATACTATTACAAACTTTATCTAATGTATCATTGAGATTCGGGCATGTGTATGATGCAGTAAAATTTACAAGAACTTTTAATGAAGACCTATCACGTTCTAAAGCTTCAAACATGTCAAACATAATGATTCAGTTGTATGTTAACCTGTGGGTCATACACTGAAATTATTAATATAGATTCAAAATATGGCAAAATTAATGTCTATGGAACATCTAAATTAAACGTAATGTAGTACTGTATAACGACCCAAATTAAGATATGTATGCCTAGAGCATACAGCAGCAATTCAAGAGAAGTGATAGAAGACTAAGAAGAGTCGACAAACTGCAAACAAATTTACAATAAAAACGACGAAGGAGGTGAATGTGTGACGTTGACCATGCAGGAAGGTATTCTGGCACTATTGCTACAATTATTGTTCAAAGACATTCAAACTAAAAGACATGGATATGAAACCACTCAGTCGTTGGCTTTGACAAGTATTACAAAACAATGCTCAAAGTATATCGATCTTGGGCAAGTGATACAAGGCACGCTCAAACCATGGAAAAAAGAGATCTCTTTTTTTCCATGCTCAAACTAAATCTATCTTGGATAAGTACAATCGTTCAAAGACATTCAAACTGAACGAACAGGAACTATCCTTTTGTTGTCTTTGACAAAATTTACAAGACAACGCTCAAAGTAGCCTATATCAATCTTTGGAAGGTGAGCCCAAAGCCGAAGTACATGCACGCTTAAAGTGCGCCAATCTTGGGCAAGTACCATAAGGACACGCTTAAAGAATGTGGATCTTGGGCAAGTATTACATGGCCACGCTCAAAGTGCATCAATCTTGGGCAAGTATCATAAGGACACGCTTAAAGAATATGGATCTTGGGCAAGTATTACATGGCCACGCTCAAAGTGCATCATTCTTGGGCAAGTATCATAAGGACACGCTTAAAGAATATGGATCTCGGGCAAGTATTACATGGCCACGCTCAAAGTGCATCAATCTTGGGCAAGTATCATAAGGATACGCTTAAAGAATATGGATCTTGGGCAAGTATTACATGGCCACGCTCAAAGTGCATCAATCTTGGGCAAGTATCATAAGGACACGCTTAAAGAATATGGATCTCGGGCAAGTATTACATGGCCACGCTCAAAATGCATCATTCTTGGGCAAGTATCATAAGGACACGCTTAAAGAATATGGATCTTGGGCAAGTATACATGGCCACGCTCAAAGTGCATCAATCTTGGGCAAGTATCATAAGGACACGCTTAAAGAATATGGATCTCGGGCAAGTATTACATGGCCACGCTCAAAGTGCATCAATCTGAGCAAGTATCATAAGGTCACGCAGCTCACGCGTAAGGAATATTGATCAGCTATTGATCTTAGGCAAGTATTACACGGCAACGCTCAAAGTGCATCATTGTTGGGCAAGTATCATAAGGTCACGCAGCTCACGCTTAAGGAATATTGATCAGCTATTGATCTTAGGCAAGTACTACATGGCCACGCTCAAAGTGCATCATTGTTGGGCGAGTATTACAAGGTCACTTTGATCTTGGGCTAGTATGGCCACGCTCTAAGCGCATCACTCTTTGATAGGTACGATCATAAGGTCACGCTTAAGGAATATTGATCTTGGCACACATTATATATTGAGACTATATGCAATATTCCACGTGAATTTAAAATTATTCCATAAACATCTTCACGATCTGCAATCGTTTTCAAAAAGTTAAAAATCTCTGATCCAGACTCAACTTAGTGAAAGCTCTACAGATAGTTTAGAATCTTTTGATAAAAACTGTTAACATTAACATTTCCAGGTAATATATGTTGCTTAAATTTTCACATAGATGCGATTTCATCAGCCAGAGCACCCCTCACAGTCACGTTTAAAGTATATCGATCTTGAGTAGGGATTTTAAAGTATAATACTTTACTGGGTACGTATATAGATAATTTTATGGTTACCATGTGATTAGACGTTACATGTTTCAGGCTTCAGCTTTAAAATTTCACATTGGTAATGAGAAAAATATAATATATATTCTAGTACCAATATTTTAGGAAGTTTAAAACAACGTTGACGCAAATTGGAGTGGGCTCTTTTAAACAAATTCAACAAAAGTACAAAGTAGTCCTTAACAGTCGAAATTGAGGACCAGGAAATCCAAACCAAAGTGGATGTTTACACTTTACAATGACTTTAAGTATGAACCCTTGTAACATTGTAGTAGTCAGAATGTCTGCAATGTCCATAACATCTATCCGTCTTGGGGCGTTTTTCTTTTCTTTTACCACTCTTAACATCGCAATTCAGTACTTCAAATCAGACACAAGAAAATACTAAAACTGTAACTATTGCCCTCTTAGCTCGACAGATCAATATCACTTCAAAATCTTATGTAAACTAGCAACAACAAATTTTAAATATTTTATTCTGTTTGCACTTTGTTTTCATTGTAAATGACAAATATGAAACACGGGTAATTACAGAAAGTGCACATGTAAGGCTTCTACATAATTTTCTTTAAAGGCGAATGAGCATGATAGAACGTTTTAAATTGTTTTAATTCATTTACATTTTTTTCAAATCGAGTAAAATTTATACCTGAGAGCTATGTATATAAATTATAACTGTTCGTGGAAACCAGGGATGGATCATCAGGCGCACGAAACAAAACCTATGTCCAAGTCCTTCTTACCGATAATATTTTAGGAAGTTTTAAACAACGTCGACGCAATTGGACTGGGCTCTTTTAAACAAATTCAACAAAAAGTACAAAGTAGTTGAAATTAAGGACCAGGAAATCCAAAGGAGATGTTTACACTTTACAATGACTTTAAGTATGAACTCATGTAACATTGTAGTCAGAATGTCTGCAATGTCCATAACATCTATCCGTCTTGGGGCGTTTTTCTTTTCTTTTACCACTCTTAACATCGCAATTCAGTACTTCAAATCAGACACAAGAAATACTAAACTGTAACTATTGCCCTCTTAAGCTTAGCAGATCAATATCACTTCAAAATCTTATGTAAACTAGTAACAACAAATTCTAAATATTTTATTCTGTTTGCACCTTGTTTTCATTGTAAATGACATATATGAAACACAAGTAATTACAGAAAGTGCACATGTAAGGCTTCTGTATAATTTTCTTTAAGGGCGAATGAGCATGATAGAACGTTTTAAATTGTTTAATTGATTTACATTTTTTGCAAATCGAGTAAAATTTATACCCGAGAGCTAATGTATATAAATTATAACTGCTCTGGGAAACCAAAAATGGATCATCAGGCGCACGAAACAAAACATATGTCCAGGTCCTTCTTAACGATACCGGCTAAGAGAATTTTTAGGTCCTTTAACAGCATTTGTGTTTGTGTTTGTATTGCAACGAAAATGTGGTAGAGCGCCTCGCAATAAGAAGAACGTGGGTTCAAAAGTGTAGGTGTTTTGGAATTTTATGATTTTTATTTGTTTAGTTTTTTCGTGCAAAAGTTAAGTTTTCTTAAAATATTCATATGAAAACAAATAATTCTTGAAAAATTGTATAAGTCAGAATAAATAATTTTTGAAAAATAATTTGTATAAATCAGACTAAGAAATCATATTTACAACTTCTTTATATTCAATCAATGCCACGTTACATTCACTGAATTTCTTAGAATTGGCTTAAAAATGATTTTAGTCGGCAGCGTGGGAGTTGGTAGTTACTCGTAGAACAATTCCCAGCACATTGCTGGCTTGTAGGATCACGATCATGAACGGCAATAGTACGTAAGTCGGTATCATTTTTCCCAATACAAAAATGTTTTTACCGCTTTATTGATTTATTTTAAAGGTCTTAAAACAAAATTATATACTTCATATTTTATAAATCTGAGTTTTTATGTATTGTCTAACATATTCTTTTATGAAGACCTTTTAGCTTCTAAAACAAAAATGATGTAGGGGTTAAAATTAAGCATACTTCAAAAGTCCCAAAATCATTGAATTTCAAAGAAAATGTCATAAAATGCACAATTTTTTTATCAATATCAACAGAAAAAAATCACTAACATTTTCTTGGAAAAACTCAAAATTTTCATACCCTAGTTCCAAGTTTGCATTTGCTTTCACCCTTTTCAGATAATAAGCGTTCAAAGAGTCACCGTGATAAAACAAAAGTTTTTTGGCGAGAGCGTGAAAATAGAATTCGCATAATGATAATATTTTCAGTAACGAATCTTGATGTGAAACCCTTAAGATACCTGGACACCCTCAAGGAAGATCGTCTTTAAAAAGGGCAAGAGGGGTTAGGTATACAAATTTACACGTACGTTAGTACTCTTAAGTGTTGATAATGTATACGTGAATGGCACCTAGCCTTCAGTGCCTTATGTTTGGTAAATAGAAGTTAGCATACTCTATAATGATAATTGACAGATGCAGCATAAGTAAATGTTTGAATGTTTTGATGTAGCTTAAAGCGGTGGTCACAAGTCGTACGTACACGTACGTGCTGTCTGCGTGCAAAAACCTAGGCAAATCATGCGACCAATACTTTGTAGGTACCGACACCGTTCAAATTTTGGAGCACGCAGACTCGACGTATATGTTTTAGTGCATGACCACCCCTTTATAGAGGTGGTCAAAAACGACAAAACCCCGCAAGACGAGTTATGACCACCCTTTATAGAGGTGGTCAAAAACGACAAAACCCCGCAAGACGAGTTATGACCACCCCTTTAGAGAGGTGGTCAAAAACGACAAAACCCCGCAAGACGAGTTATGACCACCGCTTTATAGAGGTGGTCAAAAACGACAAAACTCTGTAAGACGAGTTATGACCACCGCTTTACAGAGGTGGTCAAAAACGACAAAACCCCGCAAGACGAGTTATGACCACCGCTTTATAGAGGTGGTCACAAACGACAAAACACGGCAAGACGAGTTATGACCACCGCTTTATACAGGTGGTCAAAAACGACAAAACCCCACAAGACGAGTTATGACCACCCCTTATAGAGCTAAGAACAGACTATTGTAGATAACTATCTGATAAAATAGATGTCCGAGGTTTTTGTAAATATGTGTAAACATGGTAAATGACATAATATATAGTTGTTTATCGTTTATACATATAAAGAAAAAAACTTAAACTATGTTACTCCATGATTAGGGGCGCACCATTTGATACTCAGGGGGTCATGGAAGTTTTTTGAAAAAAAAACTTCGCTGAAAAAAAATATCTTGACCCAAAGATGAGTAAGAAAGAAAAAACTTTACCCAACTATTTAAAAGTAAAGAAAAACATTAAAAAATGTAATAAAAAAAACTTTGCCGCCGAAGGCGGCGGAAAAAAAAAATGTCACCGCCTTTGGCGGCTAAAAAACAAACTTGACTCGACCCCAACTTCCATGCCCCCCCTGAAAATCAAATGTTGCGCTCCTTACAACAGACTGTTTCGCCCAAAGGCTCATCAGGTAATCAGGTAATAGTTGTTTATGTATGTTGAATTCTTATTTCATGATTTTTGGCTGACGACCTTGCTTGTATACTAAAGATAACCCACGTATCAAAAAATTGAAAAGAATAGGTAATCATAAACTTGATGATTAAAACTTCTACTGCACTCACCGGAATTATTTTTCCCGGAACATTTCAAGACCAAACTGGTCCCTTCATCAGTGGGTGGATATTTTGAGGTTCTGGGATCCAGTGTTTCCAGATGTTGTTCAAGAAGTGGCGGTTTTATTTGTAGATCTCAATAAACAATAAACTGATTAGGTAATCGTTAATTAATGTCAAAAGAGACTATCAGTGGCGTAACCAGAAATTTTCATTTTGAGGGGGCAAGTAGTGGCAAGACAATTTTGCAGGGGGCGAAAGTGTTCTTGGCAGACACAAAAGATACCCCAAAATGTGTCCATGCTCATGTTTGATAGGGTGGAATGATGTGAAACCAGTAGAGCATACCCTGTAAACCTTGAAGAATGCAACAAGCAACCAGACTCTGTTCCGAGATCCATGATAGCATATCCCTTGTATTCTACAACATTGTGAACTAATTGTTTTGTACTGTTTTTGCTTTGCTCTTTTTTAATTTTCATTTGTAAACGATTTACTCTGTTTTAATTTTCAAGTTGCAAACGCTTTGCGCTGTTTTCATTTTCAATTCGTTGCAAATGTTTTGATCTGTTTTAATTTTCAATCGCAAACGGTTTGTTTTCATTTTCAATTGCTTGCAAATTTTTGCTTAGCTCTGGTTCAGAGCTGAAAAGGCTTTTTTTTATAATACATGTACAGTACCACAATTTCTATGCCATTACTCAGCACTGATTACTATCTGGCTCTTCTAAATACTGGACTCTACCCTACACTGAAAACCTAAACTGGTCAGTGTGACTAACTTTAAGCTAGTCCAGACGGTACACATCTAGACTAGCTTTAAGTTAGTCTGTATTGCTGGACTAACAAGGATGATTAACTTAGCCTAGTCCAGCATGCTGGACTAGTCTCATTTTACTTGCTTGACTAGTTTTAAGTTAGTCTGTTGACCAGCTTGACGTTAGTCCAGCAAGCTGGACTAGTTTAGGCTAGTCGCTTGACTAGTTACTGACTAGTTTTAAGTTAGTCCACACGGTACACATCTTGACTAACTTAACGTTAGTCAAGCAGACTTGACTAACGATACGTTAGTCAAGCGGGACTAGGCAACGTTAGTCAGGCAAGCTAGTCGAGCACGCCAGTGCACATGCATGTACGATAACAAGCTTTTAAGCTTAATCCACGATGTATATATAGCTAATTCGTCAATAATGTTGAGAGAGGTTTAAGAGTGACATATGACCAAAATAGTCCGTGAGCTGCATATAATCAAATGTTATGATTCACGATACATCAGTACATAATAGTGATATTTATGAGGTCAAACAACGGCACGATGTTTTACATGTCTGTGCTGTCCACCATGTTGCCATCAATGACTCCACCTGACCGTGCTCAGCCTGACTAACTTAAGCTAGTCAAGCCAGCTTGACCAACTTGAAGTTGGTCAAGCTCTTTTGTACTGTCAAGCTAGTCAAGCTCTCAGTCTGGCAAACTCGTCAAGCAAGGTTTTGCACGTTAGTCAAGTGGGCTTGACTAGTTTACAAGCTAGTCAAGCAGGCTTGAGTTTAAAGCTAGTCAAGTCTGGCTTGACCAACGTCAAACTAATCAGGCAAGCTGGACTAACCTGCCTGACTAGTTTAAAGTTAGTCAAGCAGCTGCTTGACTAGTTAAAGTTTTCAGTGTAGGATTTTGTGTCAAATTCACAAAATTGATTTTTACTCAGGGAGGGTAGAACTCGGGGAGGATAGAACTCTGTACAGAATAGCTACTGTATAGAATTGTCTAAGGACCAACTGCAATCATTTTAAATTTACTAAAATGTCATTTAATGCAAAGGCCTAAACCTGGTATTTCTCGAACCAATACTTATTTTATAATTAAATCAAGCTCCTCAGAGCTAAGTTTTCATTTTCAGTTGTAAACGATTGATTCCGTTTTAATTTTCAATTGCAAACGTTTTGGTCTGATTCCATTTACAAGTTGGAAACGTTTTGCGCTGTTTTTATTTCCAATTCCTTTCCTTGCAAATGTTTTGCTCTGTTTTGATTTTCAATTGCAAACGCTTTACTCTGTTTTTATTTTCAATTGTTTGCAAATGTGTTGTACTGTTTTCATTTTCAATTGTATTCATATTATATTTTGTTTTCATATTGCAAATGCTTTTGCGTTGTTTTTATTTTCAATTGCAAACGCTTTATTCTGTTTTCATTTTCAATTGTTTGCAAAATTTTGCTCTGTTTTCATTTTCAAGTGTAAACGCTTTACTCTGTTTTCATTTTCAATTGCAAACACTTTACTCTGTTTCACTTTCAATTGCTTGCAAATGTGTTGTACTGTTTTCATTGTAAACGCTTTACTCTGTTTTCATTTTCATTTGCAAACGCTTTGCTCTGTTTACATTTTTTAATTGCAAATGCCTTACTCTGTTTTCATTTTCAATACTAAACGCTTTGCTCTGTTTTCAGATTCTATTGCAAAGTTGAATGCTTGTAAACGCTTTGCTCTAGTTCCATTTTCTATTACAATCGCCTTGCTCTGTTTTCATTTCCAAATTCAAACGCTATTGCTCCTTTTTCATTTTCAATTGGAAATGCTTTGTGCTGTTTCATTTTTTTATATTTTGTGTATTACATGGAGTGTAATATTTAACGTCATCCACACAGCCAGCATATCTGAAATATGAAAACGTGTTGCATATTTTGAAATAGCTAGTGTAAGATCATGGTTTTGATAGCACTCTTGGCATGGATCAATTTAATAAAGATTATCATTTTTAAGTAATCATTTTTAAGTCTCCGATTATCTTGCGTAGATCATGTAGATTATTGGGGCGTGGGACTAAGTGGCAGATGTGCTGGGTTTAGTAGATCACCAAATGACTCGGTGCTCTTGAAATCACAATTCTTGTACTGGTGAGTTACATGGTGAAATAAAAACATAATGTTTGATTGACAGTAGTATCACAGCTTGAAATGAAGAGAGTTCTTAATAATTCAAATTTATTTAATTGAATATAATGCATTAGTCTTACAAAAATGGTTAAACAAGTTCATTTAAGTCCCAAGTACATAACAATTTTACAAAATTAACAAAATTACATAACAAACACATCTTTAAAAATATCTAAGTGTACATCATTGTAAAAATCACTTGCATAGTTCACACAGCTCCATAAACCCATAATCTAAATATACGGAAATACTATGACATTTTATGAGTGTGGATTTGCATACATTTGGTTGCTTTCTTGTGTACTATTAATTCCTGCTAACATGTACACAGGTGTAGTAAAACACAGGTGCCGAAAGCGGTGAGATTGAAGCAGTTTTAATTCATACGCCAAATATAACGGTCACATTATTATACATAAGGAATACATAATAACAATGAGGTCTATGTATTTAATCATATAATGTATAGTTTTCAAATTAAATCATATGTACATTGTTTGATACAGGTGGTCAGCAAAAGTTCACGTAGAAGCAC
>JXSR01S020347.1:7882-18290 GCA_000969725.1 Ophiothrix spiculata | reverse complement strand
TATAGCTTTATTCTTCAAACAATCCTAGTGAAGTTGAACTGAGTTTATATGTAACCTTCTGGGATACGAGCTGTCAACTATTTGGACATGCATTTTTGACAGCTCCCGATACACGAGGCTTCAAAACCTCCGGGAACACACCCATTATGATCTATTGTCAAATACTTTGTGTAAGGGGACTACACCAAGCTTAGCGTCTTTTCAACAACTGTCATTTAGAAATGGAAACGAAAAGGCAGAGAGTCAGAATGAAGAATTTTTGTACATTTTTAGGTAAATCTTAACTTTGCGTACATAAAGGGGAGGGATTGACTTCTCAACCGCAGGCATATTTTGTTTGTAGAGTACCTTTTTGAATAAAGATTTACTTTGTAAATCGTACTAATTCTCAAGCTTTTGGTGATTTGGGAGCTATGGTGTCGTGTCAATCTTATTTTCACGGGCACAGTGGTTGTTCCCATTTGGCCGATTCAAAATGTGAAGTATACATATTTTGAGAAAACAGCTCTGTTTTTAATACAGTAGAGATTCAAAGCTGATAAAGTTTGAAAATAAAAGTTTTAAAACAAAAAGAGAAACAATACACATATGCACGGATTGAAAGATACGTCAATATTCGTCAAGAAAAAGTGAAAGGTTATTGAGGAATGTTAAAGATAACAAAACCACAAGTGGGTATGGTAAGGCTTGCTGCTGTCATGGTGACCCGGAGACAATCAAGGTCTGCAGTATTTCTACCTGATTAAACTGCAAAAACATTTTTAAAAGATTAACCTCTTTTGAACGCATTTTTGAACTTTAGTAATAACATTCAAATAAAATTTAGAGCCAAATGTTTTTGAATTTGACACGCGTACTAGAAATTCAACATTTATGTTTATTTATCAACATTTTTATAAGATATACTTTGTATATAGGTGGAGTTGTTAAATTGTATTTACTCTGACTGCCGTACAAAACAGTTGATAAACCTTTTGTTTAGTGACATACTTGTATGCTTTTCTTTAGAATAGAAGTTTTGATTTTATGTAATTTTCATTTGCGTATAAAAATCATCATACGCATCTTTGATTTAATGCGCTTGCTAGGGCATTTTGTGGTAGACGCTTAGTAAAGTGAAGGTGATAATGGGACCGATATATCCGTAAGACACTGCTGATAGTAATTATGGGAAGTAAACCACTCACTTGTGGGCAGGGTAGAAACTGACTATGGGCCAAATTGGTCCAAGAGATAAAATTTTACTATTTTCAGATTTTGCTAATTTTTACGGTTCTTCAAACCTTCTTGAACATAAATAAAAATTCAATCCAGAAAATATTTTTAGACACTTTTTATGAGCACTTTTTTTCTGCAAATGTGCTATTTTTTCAATCACATATCAATTTACGCAATGTCTTTAAAGCCCGATTTCTCATGTTTTCGACAAAGCCAATTACGTAACTTTAACGAATGTCCGTTTCTGAAAATTCAAGCACCCTCTGATAGCTGAAGATAAGTAGTTTATAAATAAAGAAAAAACTCAAAAATTATACTCTGCCCAGAAGTGAGTGTGTGTTTTACAGCACACGTCACAAATGTTCTAAGATTTTGAACATTTCTGAAAATTATTTAATAATAATGATAGTCTATGGAAATAGTATCGAATGTAAATCAAGTAGCATTTGTAAAACCTCTAAAAAAAAATCAAAATTTACATACGTTGTTATTGTTGTGAAATACCAAAATCTCTTAAACATACTTAGAATACCATCACTTCAAGTTTTGCAATACTGTATTATTGAAACATTTTGACAGTATTTTAACTGTATTTAGCACATTGCTATGAATTAACTTAACATTCAGAAGATAAATGCTGTAATTTACGAGTGGATACAAGACTATTGATGAAGGCAGAATTTTATTGGTCAAAACTTTAGCAATACCTAAATTGACATATGTGTCTACTGTTCTTCCAAACGCAAGTAAAGATTTTATGAAAAGTGTTGAGAGAGAGTTTTTCAGTTTTATTTGGAAGAAAAAACCAGATAAGATCAAAAGAACAATATTATATAATGATTATGAGAATGGTGGTTTGAAAATGATAGATTATGAATCTTTTTGCTATGCCCTAAAAATTTCATGGATAAAGAGGTTAATAGATACAAATAATAATGGTTTTTGGAAGCAAAACACATTAGTTGAGTTAGAACGTTTTGGTGGAAATTTCATTTGGCAATCAAATTTTAATCAGAAATGGATCGAGCGTCAAAACTTACCTTTGTTCTTAAGAAATATTTTGGAATCATGGTATCATTATTCTTTTTCTGAGCCTGATTCGGCACTTTCATGTGCAAATCAGAGTCTTTGGAATAACTCCAACATTAGAATAGGAGAAAAGGAAGTTATGTACAAACAATGGTATTTAAAAGGTGTCAAATTGATCAAAGATTTGTTTACTGATGAAAAGGATAGTTTCCTTACTTATCAAGATTTTAAGAGAAAATACAGCATAAATTGCAATGTTTTACATTTTCATGGTTTAATTCGAGCAATTCCACTTAAGTGGACTCGCCTTATGTTTGAAAACAAAGAGTGTGTATTAAAAGACTTTTATTTTGATGATAAATTATTTCAAGCAAAACGAATTGTAAAAACTGCATATGATGTTATAATTAGAAAAAAATGCGAAGGCCCAGAAAATACAATCAAAAAGTGGAAAAATGATATTGAAATTAATGATGACGTGTGGCCTTTTTTGTTCACAGTTGCGTTAAAAAGTGCTTTAGATATTCCAACCAGATCTTACCAATTTTTATTTCTTCATAGACGGGTACCAACAAATAAATTTGTCCATAGAATTGGTTTGATTGAGTCACCTGTTTGTACTTTTTGTAAAGAATATGATGAAAGTTTAGTACATTTGTTTTATGAGTGTGAATATACTAGGTATTTCTGGACAAAAGTTGAAAGCTTTTTGAAATCTGTTTACGATGCTGAACTTACATTGACAAAATTTGCTATCTTGTTCGGATATAATATTTATGAACCTGATCCTTTTATTAATTATGTTATATTATTAGGCAAACAATATGTTTATAAACAGAGGTGTGCCAATTCAAAGCCAAATTTTCAAGTTTTTAAAAAGATAATTCATTTTATGTGTGAAGTAGAAAAATGTATTGCCATTTGGAAGGGAAAATTAGAAAATCATAATAAAAAATGGGGTTTATATACAAGATGGAAAGAAACAAATGCGTAACATCTCTCGTATTTCAATTTTATTTATTCCTTTTTTTCTCAAGAATTTATTATGATATTATGTTGTATTAATTATTATCATGATTATTGTATTGTATGTTTTTCATGTGTGACAAAATATAAAATGTAATAAATAGTTGGTGCCTCGGCATCAACAACAACAAAAAAAAAAAGACTATTGATGAAGAGATAATTTTTTTTTGGTTACAAGAGAGCCATAGCTCTTATTTACAATAATGCTACATCAAAAGATAACAATATACAGTATATTAACTGCACTCTTAAAAAGAAAGGATCAAATTGATCCGATAAAGTATCAAATATGAGCTTACCCTTTTCCGGATCAATTTTGATTCAAATTATCCTCTTTTTTGAACATTTAAGAGTGTGTATTTAACACACTACCATGAATTATCTTAACGTTCAGAAGATACATGTAAATGCTGTAATTACGAATGGATACAAGAATATGGATGAAGAGATATTTTATTGTTTTTGGTAGCAAGAGAGCCATAGCTCTAATTTACAATAGTGCTACATCACAAATTAGAATTTGTCCATGGATAGATGAAAAGGTTCAAAATTCGTATTGACCGATAAAAAACATTAAAAGTACAGGACCATAAAAAAGAAAGTTTCTTACAGACATCAGCACAACACATCTTATAGATTCGGAAAATAAGTATAAAACAGATTTCTAAAATCGAGTTAGGTGCAGGATTGTGTCTGTTTGCCTAAATTTTCCCATTCAATGGCAAATGTTCAATTTATTTTTTCAAGAACGGCTCAGTTCTTAATGAAATGGACTTCTGGTAATAAGCAGGCCACTTGGGTACACAACAAGGAACTTTCACGTTTATAAAACGATTACCGGTAGGTTTTATTTAATTGCGAGCTGGTTTTGACCTTGCTCCGACCATTTTACTACAAAATGTGAAATTAGTTTAAATTATGGATGATCCAGAAATGTTTCCTTTTTATAAAACAGGTATATTTTCCGCATGGATAAAGTTTGGAGTTCCATCTGGAACTACCAACATGTTTAGCTGAACTGGAAGAACTCGGAGTGCCTAGAAAATTGTTGGCAGAAGTAAGAGTGGATATGATGGATATGGAAACATTTGGGACTCATTGATGCAAGATCCTAGGAAAGCATTACTTCACCATTCGTTTATGTTGGTCCCACCGACAGGTACACAAATATAACTGAGTTGAAAAAATGTGAGGGGATAACAAGGAATTTAAAGATGCATGTTAATATGTGCTCTAAGACATTTTCGTTTTGCATTTTAAAATTTATGAGTTGATAGTCTCCAATAATTGGTTTATGTACCTAGCGGAGACTTATCGCGTTCAAAATGTTTGATAAAAAATTAAGTTGAAGATCTTAGCAAACGCTAGTATGTATAGTAGGTACATAGATTATATCAATACACCCTTAAGTAAAGATGTTAAGTACACAATTCACGTCTCGTGTGCTAGGCTGAAGGGGGACTACAAGCCGCCCATCATCACTTGCATTGGTCGAGGAGTAATTCCAACGATGTGCCAAGTTGCTGGCGGTGTCTAGCCAAAGTATACATAGAGCCAGGGACCCCGGGCCAGGGACAGGTATGGAGCCTGTAAACTCTACACTGGCGAGTCACTGGGCTACGGTTTGTTAGCTTTGGCTAAACTGGAGACCAGTTTTTGACATTCCAATAATTTTTCAAAGTGTTGTTCACAAGTGTTGTATGTACACACTTGACATTTTGTAGGAATGGAGTGACAGCCGATGCGGCGAGAGGGTTTAGAATCTGCAACATAAAGCAGAAATGTCCAGACCTTTTATGGACTGTAATCATAGGGAGAATTTTACTGCTGCACTTGTGATTCCAAGACAACGAGCATGTTACAGACACAGATTGTCTTTTTTGTATATACTATATATAATATGAAATAAATGACAATCTAAGCACAGACAGTCTGGAGAACAGTATGTAATTTGCAACTGCGCAGAGTGCGGTGAGAATTTAGAATTTGAACATTTGATTTCTATACTTTGCCAACATCATGAACGTTAAGAAACTAAAATCAAGTTTTATAAGATTGAAATCATTTTGGATTGGCAAAGCAATTGCATGTATTTCATTCTCATTTTAAAAACGAAACCGCCTGATATAACAACACCTTAATTTTCTTCGATGGCATCTGCAAGAAAGTTAAAGATGTATGTATTCTTAAAACACACTTGATGCAAAATCTAAACATGCAGCAAAAATTCTGTGCCAATCTTTTACAGAAATATTTTTAAAGTAAATAATAACGAAGGCGCGGGTAAATGATCTCGATCTTTATCGTAAATTACAATCTCTAGTATCTTGCCTTTAAAAACAGCACAAAGCTTAAAACACATGAATAATTGGAACCGAACTGGCATACTGGTGATAAAGTTAATATCGTGTTTAAAGTTTTTTTATCGAACAAGCGCGGGAACTCTGCGGGAGAGCATAAAGAACTATTCACTGTTTAAGAGACAAGAGCTTACCAATGTCTTAAGATAAAGTTATATATAAAGAATTCGGAGAAATTATAAAAGTAAATATAGCGAATAAAAGGCACACAACATATAACAACTGTAAGGTTTCTTGACAGCTGGCGACAATTTCAAATGAATACTGTTACACTGAGGCGGCAACTTATAGACTGCTACACCGGCCAGGCAGACGATTTATCAATATTAAACAAAATTAACAATTCAAATCTAAAATGGCGGCAACGCTATTCTCAATCTGTACATTAGCAAATATCCAATACAATGAAAATAGTTTTCACTTATCTAATATTATGCCATTTCTTTGATATATTATATTCGCTTTTTTCTTTCCTTTTTTTCTAGAACAAAAGAGACGTCGTCTGCCAATTTATTTCATTCAGTGGATTGGGAGTCCTTTCATTTCAAATTCTATTGATCACGATACCTGAAGTTGATATATCATAAAATATTTTCTGTATTAGATCCACTTATATATTGATGCCTTTCTAACCGTTTAGCATGTTTAGCAGTGGTCACAACCAGTCGTGTTTTTTTTTTTGTTCGGTTACGTTTGCCCGAAACTAGCCAGCACGCAGAGAAAGTTCTGCATGTACTTAAACTGCTACGTCCTGTCTGCGTGCTCCAAAATTCCAGTACCTACAACGTACGGGTAAAGTTCTGCATATACTAAAACTGTTATGTCCTGTCTGCGTGCTCCAAAATTCCAGTACCTACAACGTACGGGTAAAGTTCTGCATAATACTAAAACTGCTACGTCCTGTCTGCGTGCTCCAAAATTCCAGTACCTACAACGTACGGGTAAAGTTCTGCATAATACTAAAACTGCTACCAGTACCTACAACGTACGGGTAAAGTTCTGCATAATACTAAAACTGCTACGTCCTGTCTGCTTGCTCCAAAATTCCAGTACCTACAACGTACGGGTCGCACACATTTGCCTACGTTTTTGCATGCAGACAGCATACGTGCACGTATGGCGGGTGGTGATCACCGCATTACATGGATATTCTTGTGAAACTGGAAAGTAGATACAAGTGATGTTTCAGAAAAACTTTTATTGCGGCAATGGACGTCTCTTTCAAAGCTCCTAGCGCTGCTCTTTATAGAGCTTTAAGGATGTACTTCAAAAATAATATCGCCCTACCCTAAGTGTTTTGAACTCAGGCCTGAACAAACCACTGTCGTAGTTCCTAAAAAAAGTGTAAAAAAAAAATCACCTTGGGTTGGTCCAATTTTTGGGAAAAATATTTTTTCCTAAATATTGTCTTGCCATCCAATCACAAACAATGCACATATTCCATGATTTGGCCAACTTTTAATCATTTTACTTTTTATTCCACCCTCAGCCGTACTGGAAGCACTGAAAAATATGGCAGAAGTTGCAGACAGCATTCCAGGATGGGCTCCCGCGAAATCAAGCCGATAAACCCCCTCAAAATTGCATCTTATCTGATCGGATATATCATAATCTGGTAGAAAAATAAGTTGAGAAGTGGAGCTATTCACTAATTTGGCCCAAAAATGACGATTTTCGACCTTACTTTTACATGTAAAAGAAGTGTGAATCAAAATATATGTCTTAAAAGCAGTACTGCTTAAAAGAAAGAAAAATAATGTTAACACATAATACTTTACATCCTATCTGGTTGCTCCCCGCGCCAGGAATATTGTGAATTACTGCATGCAGGCCTTTTGTCGAGATTGTATAATGTATTATTACCAAAATCATAAAATTTCAATTTTTGTAAAGCAGAGACCTACTGACCGAGGACATGAAAAAATATGTAATTTGTTGTGCCATTGATAATGTCAATTCTTTTGTTTTTACACAATAAGAAAATGAATGAGTTAGACTTCATGGGCTTACTGAAACATTTCAAACAAGATCGATGGGATAGTGGTGTTCAATAAGGTTTACAAAGGTCCTTTATTCTGGTACAAAGCCTGGTGAGAGTAGTCTCCCCCGCTAAACTTACCGACAAGTAACCGACAAATTAATACGATTTTGTCTTATACGTCTTTAATTTCTCAAAAGAGAATGTTATTGTTTCTGAAAAGCACTTCTTATCAATCTGACAAGCAACAACCTTTCCTCGAAACAAGAAATAATAAACTCATCTTTAATATTAATGAGACACTTCAAGTTATGTTTTTTATAGTGCGGTATCGTAAAAAGTATGAGAAGTAATATAGATTTCAAAAATTACAAAGTGTCAAGAATGGACAAAAAAAAACCCCGAAAAAAAATCTATTGCAGATAGGTGACAATTCATTATTAACGTCTAATGATGGCAATATCTGTAGAGGAGTTCCAAAATATAGCCATAGCCAATAATAATTAGGGCGTTCCAAAGTAAGGTTTGTGACCATAAAAAATGGCAATTTTCACCGTTTAAATATATCAGAACCTAGCATAGACATTCTATTCACAAGTTTGTTGTTGATAATAATGGTCACTGATAGGGGTGAAGACATGTAGGTGTGTGAAAATTTAATTGATTGCCAAAATGCTGAATAAAGTTAATATAACGTTCGGTGACATCGCACGGAAATAGTGTTTAGCTCTAAATAACTTTAAAGTAAAAAAATCTCTCAAGGGTTAGCGAATATTGTGTTACGCTTCACACAGATGATTAGTAACATATTTACAAATAATTTCAATAAGTGGTAGTAAATTCTATCGTCAGGATTTCTTTTAATGCATATTTTGTTTGGTAACGTTTGTGACATTTTGGTGTAACTTTTTGGTAACGTTTGTAACATTTTTGAATTAAAACATGCGTTCACTCATGCACGGATAGAAATACTTCATACATCTGTTTGGGAAATACTTCTCACGTACCAAGTAACAATAAGTGAAAACCCTCCTTATATGAGATGATTCGCCCCGAAAAGGGGGACTTTGCGACAGAACACTTTTCGAGAAACTGGCGAAAATAGGCAGCAAAAAATACAAAATTTCCAGTAGATTTTCTGTTGTAAAATTCGATTTGATCAACTTCAACACGTAAGGTGTCATTTTTAAGCTTAGAAAATGCTTAAACAGATGAAATGATAAAATCAAACTTGATATCATCTGCAAGTCCCCCCCCCCCTTTCGGGGTGAGCCATCTCATATGGTCGAATAAAAAGGCTGTTTTTTTGCTTGAAGTCAACAAAAGTCTCATTTACTGTGGAATGAGCCATTAGCATGATTAGTCTTTGCCAGATTTTCGCACTTTGTAAGCTCTTACATTGTTTTGGTTTCGTGTAAGCAATGTATATTGACAGAGCAAGTTTGATTTACCCCATACTGTAGGACTAGGCACGTGGACATACGACACTCAACCCAAACACATTAGACACCTTAAAGGAACCCAAACCGATTAGGTAAGCATTTTTCATACTTTTCTGAGATTTTGGTACTATTTCTACTACGCTAAGGCTCGGTCCAGACTCCACTATCGTATTGAGCTTAGAATATTCTATACTAACGACAAAATGACGTCGATGATCTACGTCATTTTGTCGTCAGCATAGAATATTCTAAGCAAAATATTCTACGGAAAATATTCTATTCGATAGTAGAGTCTGGACCGGCCCTTAGTCTCAAAATCTAGTGAAAATATCAAATGGAAATTTGCACTAAGGCGCATGAAAAACCATGTAGTATCAAAAACGCATTGGTATGTAAGTGAAGCCATGGTTGAATCCAAGACGTATTCGTACAAGAAAATGACTTGTACACAAGATTTACCCATCAGGAAGAAAACTGTGTGGTAGTAAAAGCATATCCATATTAACTGAATGGTATTCAAGTAGCATCTTTGAAGAAAGCTAGGTAGTATTGATAATGCATCTAAGAAGAGAACCGAGGAGTGTTCAAAATTAATCAATATAAAAACCTGGGTAGTATCTATATATGCAAGATGTAGCTTTAAAAAAAACCTGGGTGGTACCATATCCAAGATTCATCCGGAGTATGAAAAAAATTGCTGGCACACAATTTTGAAAAGAAAATTTGCTAGTCAGCAATATGTACCATGAAGGAAACTTAAAATGTATCAATAAACTGAGTAGTATGTGTATCCAAGAAGTATCCATAAAACACCGTGAAGTATCCAAAATAGATCCATAACGAAAACTAGTAGTATTCAAGTTGCGTAAATGAATCCACAAAGGAAACTGGTTGTATTCAAGTTGCGTCAATTAATCTACAAAGGAAACTGGAAGTATTCAAGTTGCGTCAATGAATCCAAAAAGGAAACTGGTTGTATTCAAGTTGAGTCAATGAATCCACAAAGGAAACTAGTAGTATTCAAGTTGCGTCAATGAATCCACAAAGAAAACTGACAGTATTCAAGTTGCGTCAATGAAACCGCAGAGAAAACTAGTAGTATTCAAGTTGCGTCAATGAATCCACAAAGAAAACTGGTAGTATTCAAGTTGCGTCATAAATCCACAAAGAAAACTAGTAGTATTCATGTTGCGTCAATGAATCTACAAAGAAAACGGGTAGTATTCAAGTTGCATCAATAAATCCACAAAGAAAACTGGCAGTATTCAAGTTGCGTCAATGAATCCACATTGAAAAATGGTAGTATTCAAGTTGCATCATGAATCCATAAAAAACTGGTAGTATTCAAGTTGCGT
>JXSR01S020345.1:10953-32236 GCA_000969725.1 Ophiothrix spiculata | reverse complement strand
GACAACTTGTACCTTTTGATGTAACGCGTCACATATATAGAAAAACATTGTCTATAGAGCTAGCATATGTACCAAATTTAGTGTTAATCGGTGAGTGAAAGACTGGTTTCTATGGTTTTTTAGAATGGGTCTTCTGAAAACCAGCAATATCTTGAGCTTAAAATGGTCATGATTTTAGACCCTAAAACTAACCATAAACTCTAACCATAGAATTTGGGATGGGACCTAAAGTACCTAAGGTCCTGATTTTAAAACATGTTTTTCTTGGAATTGTGTTTTATTGTTATTGTTATTCTTTGTTTTGTCATAGCTTGCTAACCAAATATCAGATACCTGTAATTTTGGTATCATTTTAAAGCTGATTAAACAAGCTGCACAGTATAACTAGTCAATGAAAAAATATTTACCACACAAGCAAGTTTAAAGAGATGCAACAGAGACTGATTAAGCTTTGGGCCAATCAGCTGTAGCAAAAACACAAATATCTTCAACATTTTTCATATGACCTCTGATGACCCCTATCTTTGTAAACCTCTTGTGTAAGTTCTATCCTTCCAAATTTGATCTTTAGCCTTCCAAAATAAAGAATGGAGTTTTGTCTGTAGATCTAGGCATAACTCCATGTGCAGATATTTTTTTGCTTCTGCGTGAATTTAATTAAAAATAATCATTTTAAAAAGCCAAAAAACACAGCTCTACTATGTATATTTCTCCAGACAGTGATATTGATCTACTTCAAACTCAAGTATCCAGCTGGGATAATTTGCTGATCTATTTATTATCTGATCGATTTAAGTAGGTCAGTTGAAAAATCAACCAATTAAATATTGATTTGACCTGTAAAGTTCATGTAAATGTATACAGACTCTTTTACAGCATTTACAAAGTCACTTATATTTTTTCATGGAAAGAATGCAGACTAATTACACTGTGAGCTGTTCAGTCATACCAAAAACTCACTTTTTTTGGATTTGTTTGGATCCAACATGTACCTTTTGATTATAACCCGTCACATATTGAGCATGTTATGATGCATTCAGAGTCCAGCGAATTCATCACTGCAACATCCCTAAATACGCAGTCGTGAAATTTTAAAGCGCACTTCTCGCACGTGTAAAGACTGTATTTTGAGAGATGTTGCTGTGACAAAATCGTTGGAATCTGAACGCATCATAATTATACTACCAAATATTTTAAAACCATAAATACCTGCCTTAGCTCACTTATTTATATTTCCTTCACTCTCTTTCCCATGTTGCCAAGAATATGCAAAATGTCAATTAGCATGCCATGCACTTCTTTAATGTAAAAAGTTAAAAGTGTATATTGCCATATTGCCAATTCATCTGTTTTTAAAACCCTTAAAATCCTAGCCAAAATATGCAAGCGTTTTTGCATTTCTAGCCCATCTGGTTATAAGAATGGTTCAATAAGACTGTCAATTTTTATTAAACAATAATTATAATTTAGAATACAGTAATATATTTATGTATTTGTAAACAGGTCACCAGACTGGAAAGGGTTGAATACATTCTTCCCCCAGTTAGTTGTGTATGACAAATCTCCCAGAGGGGGTGAATATTTTAAACTGAGTAGCCTAATATTGCATGAAATTGTAATCCTAACCATAACCTTAAGTCATCCTAATCCCAACTCTTATCCAAATCCAGCTAACCTTAATTTCATGCAGGGGGAATAATTCAACTGGATGACATCCTAAAGATGTTATGATGTATGTCATCATCCCTCCGTTCTCAGTTTGAGTAGATAATCCCATATTAAAAAAGAAGAAGATTATCTTAAATTATAAAGTAATTCTTGTCGATTTTTCACAGTTAGCTTTCACTATTCCTTTTGCCAATATGCAGTATTTACTCTTCGAATCGCACCACTAGTAGTGTGTGTAAAGGCTACACATTACTAGATGTTGAACGGAACACACAATAAGACCTGAAATTTTTTTGTTTGTTTGCCCTCCAGTGGAAAAAATACAATTTTAGGTCGGTCGGCCGATGTTTTTTTTTAAACACTCTGAAGCAGCGAAGGGCTTAATCAATGATCGTGGGTCATTATTTGGAGGAGACACGCATTTCATACACTAGCTTAGCTAAACATGAAACTTTCTACTGCAAAATTTTACATTTTCCTTAAAAATGGTGAGTTTTTGTCTTGTGAAGAAAAAAAATCCTGACCCAAATTTTCAGCATTTTTAGGGTCGGTCGCGGGACGCAAACAAACAATTTTTTTAGGTCTCATTGAACAAGCTGCAGGCAAGGGATCCACTTTTGATGTATATTAGTCAGATTTTTATATTAAATTTTTGGCCTACTGAATAACCCTTTTTCATGCATATATTTTAATTTATTTTTCCCCTTATAGCATGCTGCCGGTAGGAAGGATGACTTCTTTTTCTTTGCGACCATCTTTGATGCCACTATGTTGGAGAAAGATCACAGTGAGAAACCGGTCAAATTTGAATTCACCTTTGGTAAGTGTTTGATTTGACTGTGGAATTACCACTTCAGTCCGTCATATGAGTGCAAGAAAGTCGAATCTGCAATGGCTGCCTTAAGTTACTTTTATTTAACATCTAGTCTCTAAGGTAAAGGTAAAGTCAGAACCGAAGCTTGTTTGCTAACAGCCGTGGTGCCCATCTCCATTTCCTTAGCGTTTAGGCCAGACTCCACTACTGTGTATGTCTGTGGGGGGTACGCCACTTCCTCCAGCACAAACGAGTCTGATTTACCTTCCCAGTACTTTTTACATACTGCATGGTACCCATTTCTGTCACATGGGTGGGGAGGAACAATGTGGACAAAGAATCTTGCTCAAGGACTCAACACTGCAGTGACCGGGCTGGGGCTTGAACCCACAACCTCTCGATAATGAGTCCAATGCTCTAACCACTGCGCCACAGTAGTCACTAGAATGTGAAAAATATATGTCAGTGGCTCTTGAAATGATTCTTCAGGGGACACTGTCAACTGAAGAACAATTTCAAGAGCCACTGACCAAAGTCTTGAGATTATACAGTGTGCAATCCAAATTAATGACAAATGGCAGCTATTGCAGATACGACTTTCTTGCACTGACATGACGAGTTTGGACTAAATGCTCAATCAAGCAAACCTGCTGTATCGCTTGATGCAGCTATATCGTATCGCTTCATGAAGCGTTGTCGATGTTAACCATCCATTACACAAAATTGATAGCTAGGGCAATTAAGATGTCTGCACCAAAGTGTCACGTAAGGGCCGTATTCATAAAACTCCCTTACACTTAAGTGCAATTTTTACACTTAAGTATAAGTGTAACACTTAAACTTAAGTGTTACTCTTACACTTTAGTGATTCCCTTAAATTTGAAACTCAATTTCTGCTTTATTGCAGTGCGTCATTTTCTTTTTCACTGTAATTTTAAGTGCAAAAATCCTACCTATAATTTGTAAAAAATATTTCCCAGGATAAAACTGACACTCTTTAGTCACACTGGATGTGTTTTCTTGTATGAAAGAGAAAATCTTGTGAAACATATGAAAGGGAATACTAATGTGACTTAAGGGCAACTCTTAAGGGTGCTCCAAGGTCCCCTTAAAAGTTGCCCTTAAAATCATAAGAGTTAAGGGATTCCCTTAAATATTTGTTCATTTAAGTGTAAGTCTAATAAGAGGTTGTCTTAAAATTCATCAGATTTAAGGGAAACTCTTAAAAAAGTTGCACTTAAGTGTGCTTAATGAATACGCCCCCTGTAACCCTTCTCACCAAGTTTTTAAAAAGATTGACCGTTGCATTTATTAGCCAGCACTTATAAAATTGCGACCATTTTCAATCAATGCTGGCTGACAAATACAATGGTCAATCTTTTTGGTAACAATATCAGAGAAAGTTTGAAAAATTGAAGTGATCGGACCAAGCTCCCATGTTGAAGTTGAAATTAAAGAGAAAATTATACCAATAATGGAACCACTTTGGAATTCACAATTATGTTTTTTATTGTTGGTTTAATTGTTTGCTATGTTTTTATGGAAATATAGATTGAACTATTGAAGATTTTCTAAAATTTTGGTAACAATATCAGAGAAAGTTTGTAAAATCGAAGTGATCGGACCAAACTCCCATGTTGAAGTTGAAATTAAAGAGAAAATTATACCAATAATGGAACCATTTTGGAATTCACAATTATGTTATTTATTGTTGGTTTAATTGTTTGCTATGTTTTTATGGAAATATAGATTGAACTATTGAAGATTCTTAGTCACCGAGTGCGATTTTACTTCCTAATAAGGAATTTTGGCCATCCATTATGAGACGATAGATGACAGTGCGTTCAGCGTGAAACGCAGTGGAGCCATGCATTCAAAATCATGGCGCGATGCAGGTATACGCACACATCCGGCGCGAACAGCTTTACTGGGTTTGGAAATTATTTCATGTTTGAATGGGGGTGTTTTCCACGTTTTTCCAATGATAATGTTTATAGTTTTTGGCAATAATTTACATCGTTTTTGGTTTATAATGACTCATATTTGTGACTAAGAATGAGAATAGGGGGTGCCCATTACGAAAAAATAATGTACGCCCATCCATTATGAGACGATAGATGACAGGCAAAACAATAAATCGGCATCTTTTATTCTCTAATTGAATGATTAGTCTGTGGTTGTGAGTCTTCTCTAAATTTACTAATGTTATGAAGACGCTATGATGGGAAAAATTATTTTATTTTGGGAAAAAAATTCTTTCTTTTATTTCAGGAAACTTTGGTAATGAGTTAGACGGTCGGAATATCCATGCGGCACCTCAAGCCTTCAGCGACAGCGATGAAGAAGCCGAACTCTTGCCCAAAAAGGAAGAAAAAAGCAGCACAGATAAATTCTGCGCCTATACACCCGAGGTGAAACCAGAGACCACTGACAATAATTACTGGTACATCCCAGGCATGGACCATGAGAAACCGACTGTGTTTCTCAAGTTTTGTACAGAGGACCATAGACGGAGGTTCTATAATCAGAATATATTGTACAACATCATCAACAAACTGGTAAGAAAGTTGTACAATTATTGGGTTATATTTATTAATTATTGGTACATCCAATGCATCTAGCCTGGGAAACTGTCTGTGTATTTCAAGTTTTGTACAGAGGACCATAGACTGAGGTTCTATAATCAGAATATATTGTACAACATCATCAACAAACTGGTAAGAAAATTTTACAATTTTGTGGTTCTTTTTATTAATTATTGGTACATCCAATGCACCTAGTCCTGTTATTAGGTGCTTATTGGCGAGCCGGCATTGCACAAAACAAAATCAGGCTTTTTATGATGTATTTAATTTATTGTTCGTCAGATTATACGCACCTAGAGATAATACGCACTGATAATTTTTTGTCAATAAAACTGGAAATTATGGTACCTAGTTTTCAAAGCTCTCAATAAATGTGACTATTTTTTCAGGAAAGTGGACTTGCAGAAATCTCTGAAAAGATAGCAAAAGAAAGACACAGACCAGACAAGGATTTTAGAAAATTACTTGTGGATTTTGCCTATGCATGCGGGTAAGTGTGACTTTATAAAAATCAGTGCATTATAGTGCATTACACATATTAATTATAACTGTTCACCGAGAACCTCCTGTGAAGTATTTTGTTGTTTCAAGATAGAGGGCTGATTCATCAATAACTTGTTTTCCTAACAAAATGTAAATAATAATAATAATAATAATAATATTTATTAAAATCACTTGCAATTTACAAACATTTTAAACAATTTACATATGTGTTGTTATAAAACAAAGATTATAACTTTACATGAATATTAACAAAACAAATACATGTTCATGCCATTCTTAAACTCCTTTCAAAATATCAGCCTTGATTTCAATTTAAACATATGTAAAAAGCAAACATTTCTTGTGTGTAATTGAATTGGATTTTTTCCTAAAATCAAAAATTTCATTGCAACTTTTTTCACTTCTTCATGCTCTGATATGTTCTTAATCACCATCCATTGAAAATCAATGGTTTGCTGCAAATGTGCTATCCTTAAGTAAGATATTTACTCTTCAGCAACTCACTGTATCTTCTTATACGGGAGCGTGTCGTTGTTGATATGTGATGAATCCACAGTTGATATTAAAATAAGCATGTCACACACGGCACAGCTACACGAAGGTGCATTTTCGCAGTACAAGTAAGTCGGCGCACTGTTCATCGTGCGTCGGAAGTTGAGTACGTGCAAGGACTGACGCTTGGTAACAGTTGAAAACGACAAGCAACAAACATAAAAAAACTAACATTTTGTTTCAGATTCTGCTAAATATTTTTATGAAGAAGGGAATCTTTTAAATTGAAAACATTTAGATTTTAATTCATGCGTTTCAGGAACATTTTTGTTGTTGAAAAAGTATTCAAATACTCTACAGAGTTGTTCATTGCGAATCAACAACTCTGCATTCGATGCGTCAGCGTATATGCGGACGCATGGATGCATCATTGTTGATTCGTGATGAACAACTCTGTAGCGTGTTTGAATACCTAAATGTTGAGTCTGTCAACCTATGTGTTAATGCTTGCTGACATTCTTCAATGCTGAGAAGGTAATTGCTTCATGAAGGAGGTGTGTATTCTGATTCCATTTATTGATTCTGTTTTAAATTTGAATTAGTATACTAAATAAGTTCAAATTATTTACAATTTTTGGTTGTGATTTAGAAACTATGCCAAATTGACCAAGGGTACTGGTGGAGGTGCCAATGCAGGGAAGACAAAGCTGGACAAGGAGAGACACAAGTGGCTTATCACTGAAATGGTAAGAACAGCCTTCCCACAATCCTTAACAATGTAATCTTATCTACCCACTATGCCAAATTGACCAAGGGTACTGGTGGAGATGCCAATGCAGGGAAGACAAAGCTGGACATGGAGAGACACAAGTGGGCTTATCACTGAAATGGTTAAGAACAACCTTCCCACAATCCTTAGCAATTTTTGGTTCTGATTTAGAAACTATGCCAAATTGACCAAGGGTACTGGTGGAGGTGCCAATGCAGGGAAGACAAAGCTGGACAAGGAGAGACACAAGTGACTTATCGCTGAAATTGTAAGAACAGCCTTCCCACAATCCTTAGCAATCTACCAAAAGTGGCAATAAGTGGCTTATCACTGAAATGGTAAGAACAACCTTCCCACAATCCTTAGCAATATACCAAAAGTGGCAATAAGTGGCTTATCACTGAAATGGTAAGAACAGCCTTCCCACAATCCTTAACAATCTACCAAAAGTGGCAACAAGTGGCTTATCACTGAAATGGTAAGAACAGCCTTCCCACAATCCTTAGCAATGTACCAAAATTCCTTGAACTTGAACATTATTTGTCTGATTTCACACTTTGCTTTTTTTGTAATTTCAGTATTCAGATTCATCATTAGTTTCTCTATTCCATCCATATCCCTATTATTTTATAGTTTAGTTTTTTTCAATTTCATTTCTTATTCATCGGCTCTGTAGACATTTTAGTGAATCATGCATTATCATCTATAGGCCTATGGCCAAGTATTTTTTAATCCCAGACCATGTCACAAAAACACACTGAAGATTCTGAGTCATGAATATTGTTAACGAACAAATAGGTGGGATTATGACAAAAAACAGCTATATTTGATAAAGAATCAATGTTGATATGATAAACTTACTTAAAAGTCGCCCAATTTGGCATGAAAGGTGCTGTATTGGCAACACTGTTTCTTTGAATTTAGCCAGATGCCATATTGGCAACTTGTATCTTATTACAAAGTGGAGGTATCTCAGTGTTGCATTTATATCCTGATAAAGTGGTCCAATTTGTGGTTTAATCTCTCCATTGGCAAAGATTGTTTTCTTATAAAGTGGAAATACCTATATTTCTCAGAGATGCCAGTTTTCCTGTTTTAACTTGATTTCAGTTTTTTTTACTCCAAATTTACGTGTTTTTATATATTTTCAGCCATTTTGTCCCCAAAATGTACGCGCATTTTCAGGCTTTTTTGAAAGTTTCAAGTTTGTTCAGGATACATACTGGCATCTCTGATTTCTAAGTACAGTAGTAAAATTCAGTGGGTTAACCACTTCACTGACAGCCTCAACTTCCTTTTCAAAGTTGAGGAAATCTTATGTTAATATCTAATAACAGTGGCCCAATTTATATAATCATTTGGCAGCCATTTTCCTATAATACCCCAGCATGAAATCTATATTATCATCGTAAATGTTTGAAATGACTTTTCAACAGGAACAAATACAAAAGATGTGCAGAGTAAGATATGTTTTCTTTTCATATATTGCCAAAATATCATTACACACGCATTGTTAACAGTATATTTATATATATGAAGATGGCTGCAATAACGCCAATGCCTGGCAACATGGTTGAACGGCATCACCACTATTGCCCGGGCACTGTTGCCTTACATCATTGTTAAATGGCAACATCATAACATGGTAACATGATTGATGTATACAATTTTTAACTGCATGCGGTTAAGTCTGGTAGCACTTTAAAATTTGCTTTGGATCACCCTTTATAAAGCACGGTGAGCCCTATATATATATAGTATGGTGAGCCCTAAATGTATAGTATGGTGGAGCCTAAATATGGTATGGTGAATTCCATATGGTATGGTAAGCTTTATATGACATGGAGATCACTATATATGGTATGGGTTCAGATATGGTATGGTAAACCTTATATGGTATGATGAACCGTATATATATGGTAGACCCAAAATATGGCAGGGTAAATCTGATATGGTATGGTAAAAACCATATATGGTATGGTAAAAACCATATATGGTATGGTAAAAACCATATATGGTATGGTAAAAACCATATATGGTATGGTGAAAACCATATATGGTATGGACGCCAAAACGGTAAACCTTATATGGTATTGCACCCATATGCATGCATGGTATGGTACACACTGTATAGATTTGCAAATCACTTATTGATCACTAACCATATAATCGCACATCTCTCAGAACAAGCTTACACGGGAATGCCGCATGTTTATTAAGCAAAACAAGCTGGCCGATCGCCAGGTGTCGGAACCGCATTTCGACGGCGATTTGGCAACACCGCGGGATGGTCCGGAGATTCACGGTAGCGATTATATCGGCTACTATCAGGCTGGTGGAAACGAGGTACAAGTTTGATTTAATTGCTTTGGTGTGCATGGATCGAGTTGGCAGGGGGGGGGGGCAGGTTTGCTTTGGTGTGAGTTCACTGGAATCAAATAACAATATTATGAAGCTAGATATTATTAAAAATAGCCAAATTTTTTTTAAAAGTCATTCTAGAAAAATATATGTGTCACTGATTATACAGATTTAAACTGTCCTCTGCAATAGAAAGTCATTTCTCGTGAACTTTCATGCAACAGGGATCATCCCACTGAGTTTCAAAATCTTATTGTTCAGTTTAAAGAGATAATAACAAGTTGGCTTCATAATATCTTTATTTGTTTTCAATTTTTTTGCACTTTTGCAAGAAGCTTAATCTTGTTCAAGAAACCAAGCTACAGATTCTGGATCATTTAATTGAGATTATTAGACTAATTTCTTGAATTAAGATCAAGCTTCTTGTAGGGTTGTTGCAAAATGCTTGATTTTTTTCCCAAGATAGACAAGCTGTATAGGATCAGGATCAAAGACTACTACGTTGTCAGATTGTGATCATATGTGACCTGTTCCCACGAAAATGCCGAAATTACGAGCTTTGAAATGATGTATCACTTGTCAACATTGCTTTACCTTTTGCTCATAAAAAAAAATCAATATTTCCGTTTGTTTTCTATTGATTTGTGGCATGTTCATAGGCCTTAACTCTGTAAATGCTCTTGCAACTTTGTGCAGGTTTTGTGGGAGCAGGTCACATATGGTGCTCTTTCTCAATTTTAGGCCAAAAAAAATAAATTGTTATGTTGCCCTCAGCGACCGACCCTATTCAAAAATTAAAAAAAAAATATAAGGGTCGGGAAAGCACCCAATTTTGCTAAGAGTGGGTGTTTTTTGAGAAAATATCTTGAAAATAGTGGAAAATGCACCCAAATTTGGTACTTTGGGTGCTTTTTAAAAACAGTAATTAAAAATATATATTTTTCTGACCGACCGACCGACCGACCGACTCAATTTTTCAGAAATCCCACTTGAGGGCAACACAACAATTATTTTTTTGGGCCTTGTATTGGCTTGATATTTTTTATGCATGATATTATCAAACATTACATATCCCACAGCTTCCAAATAATTTGAACTTTAATTCAATATTGGTTGCAAACAGACATTTGTTTTGAAAAATTAACCCTTTGAACCTGACGAGCCAGTATACCGGCACATGTATAATATATACATGTACTGTATACGTGATAAGCCGGTTTACCGCATTTAGCCCACATGGAACTTGGCATGGCTGTCTACCAGCATGTAGTTAGAATATTTTTTTAATGGTTTTGTTTACATCGGAAGACATCGATGAATCTTTGAACCCTTTTTTCGGTTCTCGCATTTTAACGCCACAATATTTTGAGCTGTTTTTGTATTTGCTTAAATAATAGTTCTTTTGGGGAAAAAATGAGATCAACCGTGCCGTTTTTGAGCTAATTAGCATAAATTAGCATTTCGGGGGGAGGGGAGAGGAGGGTGGAAAAAATTGATTTTCCCATAGAACCACCCAAAGTAAAATTTTCCAAATTTTATTTCAACATTGTCAATGTATTCATGATCTCCTAATTTGAGCCAAATTTCAATGGAAAATTGTTTTTTTTTCTTCAAATTTTGGCCAAAATCAAAATGTTTACATTTTATATTTTATTCTTGTAATATGGTTGTGATAAGTGTACCTATATATTGTGTGAAGATTATTAAAAATATCGGGCAGGAAAGTGCTTTTTATTTATAAATAAAGCTAATGGAAGTGCAGGGTTCCTTATGCAGTTAAGTGTTTACACAAGTGAAATGAATAATTCTTCAAATTTTTGAAAATTTAATTGCATTTTTAACAATTATAGCGTCACCCTCAACGTTAACGTCCGATATGTTGGTCGACAAAAATAATATTCTTGTTTGAATGCTGGTTATTGGAAAAATTCAGACAATTGTAAAATTAAGAAATAAAGCGAGGGACATCAAAATCAAAGTGAATTTAAGCCTTGTATAGTGATTTTTAATCTTTTGGGTTAGCCCGTGTCAGCGGTACAGAAACATGTGGAATGGCCAGGGTTCAAAGGGTTGATTAAAATCTATATTGCTCCCTGTATCATGTCTCTAAAATTAACTTGATAAGTTCATAGTTTAAACCTATAATTGTGACCCGTCATATCGAAAGGTACCTTAAAGTCGGCAAAATCAAAATTGATTTTTTGGTCTCATCTGAAAGCTGAGATTTTAAGCTTTAAAATGACACCTTGATTTTGGTTATTGGATGTTCGGTTGCGAAGTTACATTCAAATTGGTAAACGGCATCGGGCTGATTCGGAAAACTATAGTTCTGCGAAAATCGAGTTTAAAGTTTTTGTACTTAGTAAATCTTGAAAGGAGAGAGGATTTTTAACTTGGTTTTTAATACATTTTTCTTATGTTTTGGATGTTGGAACCTGATTAATATGATAGAATACACTTCAATGATAACCTTTCTGATGAAATTAGAAATTCGACCTTGGACGAGATTTTTGACTATGCTTAGCTTCAATCTCGTAATGTACTATGCCGATATTAAGGTACCTTTCGATATGACGATCCACAAATTAACTTGATATGTTCATAGTTTAAACCTATACTTGTGATGTACATTTACTTACTGTGAAATATTCAAGACAAGGTTTTTCAAAGAGATGGGATTTCCAATGATCCTTGACAAGAACATCTGGTTTTTGCCTGGGGGGGGCACTTAATAATACTGTTGCGTGAACAAAAAAACACAGAAGGGGGGTATTTTTGTCAAGAGGCAAGGTCCGTACGTTTCGTGTTTAGGGGTCAGAAAACACTGATTTTCAACAAAAAGGGGTATATTTTCAATATCCGACCAAACATGTTTGGGGGTAATTTTTTATACTTTATTCAGGTCATAGGGTTTAAACTTGTTTAAGGGGTGTTTATTTAGAAAAACTTGTTAAGGGGGTAAAATGAAAGGAATAACGGTGTGAAATCCCTGTTTAGGGGTCATTTTTAAGGCTACTCGAAAAATGTGTTTAGGGGATATTTTGAAAACCTTTGTTCACGCATGTGTACACCATTATAGCTAAGTGGCCCCCCCCCCCGGGTTTTTTTGTAGCACCAGAATAAAATTTGAACAAAATGTGACTAATCTAAAAAAGAACCTTCATAACCTCTGTGTTCAACATTTTTTCAAAGTATTTTACTTTTTTTTATTTTGATGAAGACATCAAAAATGATATGGCCCCTAAGGTCAAAAAAAAATTCTTTGGTTGCCCTCCATGGCTTTTTTCAGAGAGGGTCGGTCGGTTGGGTTTTATTTAAAAAATATTTTTTTTAATACTCTTCCACGGACTGCTAGGTCGATCAGCCGCTCCAGCCTTCACAACTTCCCCCGCGACATCCAAATCAAAACAATCAAATACTTCTTTTAGTGATTCGGGACATCCTAAACATTTTGAGGGTTGAATATCGAAAAAGCAAAAAATATAATATTTTTTTGTAGTTTTCGGTAAGTTTTGCATATTTTTTTAGAAAAAAAATTTCAATAAAAAAAAGTTTGGGTCGGGCTGAAAAATAGGTGGAGGGCAACCAAACAATTTTTTTTTAAGCCTAAGAGAACTTTGTTGACAATAATATTAACATCATTGAAACTAATTTAACAATTGCTATAAATCATTCTTTGATTTTGAAGGAAATTCACATAACCATCTTGGAAAACTTGCCCAAATATTTTCAGTGAATACTAGTTGGTTTGAGCTTTGTGGTGATATTGTTAATTATTATCATTTTATAGATTTTTTCAGTAAGGGCCAAATTATAGTTCTTTTTGAGCTACCAAATATTTTGTGTAACAAATCTTTGTTATCTTATAATCTAGTAATATAATTCCAATGCATCTTCTAATCAACGGATAATTGGTATTGCAAATCACCAAACATTTTCACCAAATACTCCTCGCATGTGGTGTATTGATTTTTTATCACAAAGCCTCCATTATTATTTGGAAAAACATTGGAATTATATATTAGATTACAAGATAACAAAGATTTGTTGCACCAAATATTTGGTGGCCCATAAGAAGTATAGTTTGACCCTAAGTATATTTTTACTTTGTATTTTTTTTTGCATCGGCATACTGTGAGATGAAATTGTCACAGATTTAACTTGAGGTGTTGGTCTCAATGGCTTTTATTTTGCTAGAGGGATTTGATAATAAAGTTATAGTACAATGTGCAAATAATCATTTTAGGTGACTGGAAAGGATTTTAGATATTTTTGATTTAAAATTGATTTTTGTTTAACACCTTTATGACTTATTGTGCATTTGGACTTTTTGTGATGTTCTAATTTTATTATGTTGATGTCAAATAGACAATGTTTTGTTAGTTGTAATATTGCGGGCCCATGTGAATGTGGGGAGTATTTGTTGTGAATTTTGAAAACTTTCTTTGATTTCTAAAATAGATTTTTTTTGTTTTAAAATGAATTTTCCATAAATTCTTATCGACATAATCTAGGCTAGTCCTTTTAGGCTGCGATCACATAGAATCACATACTATTCGGGTATACGGTGCACGAAAAACGTATAGCTCGCCGTGCCTGTGTAAAATATATAGCCATCGAATAGCGTTTAGCGAATACCGTATACCGTATACTTCTATGTGATCGCAGCCTTAGAGTAAAACAAAATGATTGATGTTTACATCATTGAGGGGAAATAGCAATGTTTTTTTGTAATGTAAGGGGGGAGGGGCACTAAAATATAAAAGTGAAGTACATTACATGCTCCTACTGTCTTTCAAAATGTACAGGCAATAGGTGACAAATACGTTAAAAAATAGGGGGTCATGGGGGTGTAGAGGGAGACAAAACTGGGTCATTCGGAGCTATTCGTTGTAAACGGGGTCGTTTGGTTTCCGTTTTCGAATAAAATGAGCCTAATTTTGACATTTTCGAAATCGCTGATCTTCAAAATTTTGTAAGCAGTGTTTATAAAATCGACAAATTGAGCAAAAAGGGGGTCATTTTGTGTAGGTTCTAGAAAAATTAGGACAATATTAAGAGACGCCACAAAAAAGAGGGTTATAAGGTTGGACTTCAAAAAACATGGGGTCATTGGGTGGCAGCTCAGTTAAAAAGGGGCGGGTCATTGGGTGAGAGCGCTTTTGACAGGAGCATGACGCGTGCCAACATATGGGAGTGCCGTGTAAACACTATGTTTAGTGGCGATGTTCAACTACATAATACTCTAAAACCCAAACATATCCATATCTCACTAAAATTATACAAATTGAAGGGGTAACATATAGAGACCATATCGCTGCCCAGGGCTCGTTGATGGTTTGCTACAGGGAACACATGTTTGGGAAATGGGTCCCTGGTTTGAATCCTGATGAAAACATATTTTTTACTTCTCCCTTTTTGAGGAGATGAGCTATCCAGAACAAAGTTTTAAAAATCTGGTAGAGTTAAGCTTCACTTAAAAAACCCCATTAACCCTAACCGTACCAGACACTCCAAAACACCTCGGAGAGAAATCAAGAAATTCGCCTAAGTCCAAATACGTCATAGACGGTAGATAGGTATGAGCACGGAATTGCCGCCTAGGCATCGCCTGCTCGGTGGCTTGGTATTGCTTGGCATGGGAACGGGGTGCGCCAGGTCCCGGTCTCGAATCCCACCTCGGACGTGGTGAAAAGGGGGATTTTTTATATAGGCCTTTCCAAGGAGATAGTTTTTAAACGAAAATGGGTTAGGGTTAAAACAGTATGGTATGATGTAAATTAAGGCTGATACTAACTTATATTGATTGCAGGTAATAACGATGTTGCACCTAATCAATAAAACAAAAAAGAAGATGCACAGACACAGTATTTAAGCACCAATTAAAGAATTGACATACAAGTGTGTAATGTTTGCACATGTACATTCCCGGTCAAAAGTGTTTGCGCACAAAATCTTTAACCAGCCATATCTTGAGAACCGTTCATCCTTTGCGCCATATTTTTTCGGATTTATATTTTGCATACATATATCTAAAAAACTCAACAAGAATTGCATTTAACGCATTTGAAAATATGGCGTGATAAACATATTGTGTACTTTCTTCTGCACATAATAAACAGAGTTTAAATTCATAAATGCACATTTGATGGAAAACTTATTACCTGAAAATGTTCTTTACGACTATACGGTGATAACGAGCATTGAAAAATAAAAAAACATAGGTACATATCAAAAAGCGGGTGTGGTGTATTTGTATATGGTCCAGGAAATCGGCAATTTTTATGGTCATTGAAGATCAAATATCAGAGGAAACATAAATTTCTTATATTGGATTCATTAAGCACCTATAAAAACATGAATTTTTTCAGAGTCATGGTCGTTTGATATAATAATTACGTTTTTGCCCGTGCGCAAGGGTGCGCAAACACTTTTGACCGGGAGTATATATTGTTTGATTTTTGTTTAACATTTTATGAAGTTGTGTGTAACTTTACTATTAATACTGCAGCACATAATATTGACAACAATTTAATCAGTTTGATTCATAAATAAATTTGCACCAAAGTGTTAACTATTTTATTAATATGCAAATGTAGTTTTGTCACTTTTCACTACACCTATGCGAGTACACGTTATATTTATCACCAATTTAGAGAGTTACAGAATGGCACTGAAGTGAATACATGTTTGTTTTTCAAAGTTTTTTTTGTGTTTTCACAGAAGCACAGACTGTTTGCAAATAATCAATTTAAATTTTTATAATAGGCCTACCAACTGCAAGTTGCTGTTCTTATCTATAAATAGTTTATAAATAATTTTTGTAAAAGATTTTTGTTGAAAGTAATTAAAGGGGCAATTCATGATTCACTTTTTCACCCTAAAGGTCACTGGTATCAAAACCGAGTATTTAAGCTTATGAGAATCCTCAACTGGTATATGTTACGATCCCAAAACCATTTTTTCAAATGTGTTCGCATTTTTGAGAAAAGTGATAAAATGTGTCATATTCTATTTATTGTCGGGGGCCCCGACAGTAATTACAACACAGTAACCTATGGGGATTTTCAAATTACTGAAAAGCTTGTAGCTTGGAAACGAACCGTTGGAATCAAGTGAAATTTTCAGTACATATAGTTATGTTATGCTCTTCTTTTTATTTAGCTAGAAAAGAAGCAAGGTCATGTAATATCAAAATCATGAATTGCACCTTTAAAATGTATTAAAATAAGTTAAGTTGACTTGAGAATTAACAGCAGCACATCATGTAACCCATGATTCAGTCTGTAAATAATGTGATAAATGTGTACCATTGAATTCACATGTGATATATTTGTGCTCAATGTTTGGCAATTTTGTTGATTTTGATTTTTTTTTTGTATTTTGTCATTAATTTGTATAGATTGGCAAATTGCTCAAGGTATGTCGTATGTCTGTCTGTTTGTTTTGTCAAACGTTTGCTGAGTTTTAAAAAGAACCCAATTGATTTTGTCTTCTTGTTTCCTTGGGCAAGAAACTTTACTCTACTTGCTCTGTGGTTCGGAAGTCAATTTAAAATGTTTGTCCCTGTACGAATAGACTCCTTCATGGGGTATGCATGTTATGACATGCAAGTAAATTGATTGATTGATTGATTGATTAGTTTTATTTAGTTTATTAGCAGTAGGTTAGTGTTTGAAAACTGATTAAAGGTGTAGGTTTCTATTTTAACCAGTGTATAATTTACTTTTACCTCATTGACATTGATCTCTGAAATACATTTCGTGAGGTTCAACCCTTAGTTTATGTTTTGTTTACTCTTAAGAGGCAAAAGAAAGTATGCAACTCTGGGATGAGGTTGTTATGTAAAGCCATAAGAAATAGAAAATAGGTATACCAGTTAATTTTACGTTTGATGTCATATCTCCAAAACTATAAAGAATTTATTATCAGAAAAATCTGGACTTAAATTTGATATCAAAAACTGTACTCCTCCTGGTTGAGCCCCGGGGGATGAGAATGTGATCGGAACCTACACCTTTAATGTCTTGAGACAACCTTGTAGGTCATGACCTTTCCCTGCAGGTCAAGACCCTTATATACTAGTTCTATAGCCCATCATAAACATTATTCCATGTATGGTATACAAGATCTGTGATATCCAGGGGATTATAGTGTTTAAAAACCAATTGTCTGTCTCCTGAGACAACCTTGTAGGTCATGACCTTACCACTGCAGGTCACGACCCTTATGAGAACCATTCTATGTACAGTATACAGGATCTGAGATATCCAGGAGATACAAAGTAATTGTCTGTCTTCTGAGACAACTTTGTAGGTCATGACCCTTTTTTTTCAGCCCTGGTTTCGAATCTACGCTGAAATTGCTTGGCAGACTCAAAATTTTGGAATCTTTACAAAATTGTTTTTTGGTTTAATGGTTTCATCAGAGCATTGTATTTATCAGAAAGTCAGGCTTCTTCTCATAAAATTTTAGCACTTTATATGAAAACAGTTTGGTATCATTTATGTCCTTCACAAGGGCCATCAGGACCGTACCAAAGCGGGGCAGAGGGGGCACTTGCCCCCCCCCCCCCCGGCTTGAAAAGCGGGACAAATATCAAAATACCAGGACAATATTTTACAACTTTTACTGTCCCGAGATTACTGTCCCGTATTTTTTTTAGTCAAAATAAGCCAATTTAAGCATAAATATCAAGGTTTTATATTGACTTTTGGCTGATAAATAGCATAATTTTCGCGCACTATGCGCGCATTACAAACAAATTAATGGTATTTACATCGAGACGAAACATGAATTTTGGGACAGCAAATGTGTTTGCCCCCCTTGGCTTACATGCCTTAGTACGGCCCCGAGGGCCATATTGGTCCAGATTTTGCACAGAAGAATCTTCAACATGTGACTGTTTCCATGTCAATCAATTATATTAATCAAGGATCAAGAAGAAGTTTGTGCGCTCTGGTTCTTCATTTCAAATATTCAAATGACTTAATTTGATGAGTTTGTCAGTTATTCATTTCATGTTTCAGTTGTGTATGTGTGTCTACGTTGCTGTTTTGCCCGGGGGGGGGTACTCAAATTTGGTTTTGGTAGGGGTGTGCTGCTGGGAAATTTGAAGTACCACCCATGTATATACCAATTTTCAAGAAAAAGGGACCCATCTATATACCAAATTCCCCACATTTTGAGTCAAATTTATACAAAAATTGAAATTTTCTCCAAAAATTTACACTAATTTGGTGAAAATTTCCTGATTTTTGTTTGAGATTTAGGGAAAAAAATCCAAAATTTGTGCCATTTTGGCGTACATTTGAGAATTTTTTGAAAATCAGACCCATCAAAATACCACATTTTACAAAGAAAAAGGACCCATTGGCATACCAGACAACCTGATTTTGCTACCCATGTTTGCGGCACATCCCCGTAGTCACTTTTGTACTAAGTACCCCCCCGGGCTGTTTTGTCACCATAAACTGTCTGAATATCTACCTGTTGATAATCCTTAACATACTGATCAGCGGGACTGATGGCGTATGCAAAGTCCCATTGAGGTTTCATTGGTCCTTTTCTTCACGAATTTTGTTATGGTTCCCGTTTATATTTTTTTTTTTGTCCCGTGAGTTTTTTCTTTTCCTGCCAAAAAATTGGTCGGGGGGGGGACAATCTGCCCCCCTTGCCCCTACCTGGCTACGTCACTGCCTATGAGAGAATCTTTTGCTGTAATTCATATCCTATTTCATCTCATTTCATTTTAACAGTAGCACTTTATTGGAGTGATTTTAATAGTAGAATCCATTTTTAGTTTTTGTGAAGTGACTTCATCATCTCTTTTTTTTTTAATGATTTCAATTTTGTAGCATTCTGGTATAAAATTGGATCGATTGAGCCCATATTTATTGGTCGAGCTATGAGTTGCAAAAATATTGGGCGAGACGCAGTCGAGCCCAATATTTTAAAACTCATAGCGAGACCAATAAATATCGGGCGTAAATCATCCAATTTTATCATTATCATGTTTTGGATCCAATATTTTCCCACACTTGGACACCTCAAAGCATGATAATGTACTGTATTGAGATAAGGCCAAAAAAAAATTATTTGGTTGCCCTCCACAGCTTTTTTCAGAGAGGGTCGGTCAGTCGTTTTTTGTTTTTTTTAATTTTTTTTTAATACTCTTCCACGGACTACTAGGTCGATCGGCCGTTCCAGCCTTTGCAACTTCCCCCGCGACATCCAAATCAAAAGAATCAAATGCTTCTTGTAGAGATTTGGGACATCCTAAACATTTTGAGGGTTAAATATCGAAAAAAGCAAAAAAAATAACATTTTTTTGGTAGTTTTTGGTAAGTTTTGCATATTTTTTTAGAAAAAAAAAATCAATAAAAAAAGTTTGGGTCGGGCTGAAAAATAGGGTCGGTCGGTGGAGGGCAACCAAACAATAATATTTTTTTTGGCCTAATGGAGCTTGGTCCAATTGTTCAAAATTTAGTTTTTAATATCGTATGAAAGATGACTACTAAAGAGGTCTAATTTTTCAAATTTCAGTTGAATCGGTCAAACCATTTTGACTTCTGTCATGTTGTGAATGATCGACATCTGTCAAGTAGCAGTGGTCTCGGGTTAATTGTATCATGATAGATTTGAATCTGATTTATGAATTACTCCTATATTTTTCTGACTTTTTCTTTGTTTTTTCCCTTAATTTGTAGTGAAGCGTTATGTTATTTACCTACTAATTAATCGAAGCGGGGTTGGGGTGGGGATGCTCTACTTACAGAAGTACCACTTTGTAAGCATATATGACCAGAAAATGTTAAAAAATAAAGCCTAATGACAGTTTGACTTTTTAGGCACGCTTTTCTTTGATACCATGAAATCAAAGATTTTATTCAGTATTGTCACAGTGAGTTAACAAAATCAGTCGCGGATCAGGATTTTACGGGGGGCGGAGTGTGTGTTTTTCAGCTTATATACTGAGCAAAAAATTGACCAAATAAGTCTGATTTTGCAGGATTTTGCCAATTTTACAGGGGGGCGCCCACCCCCTGTATCCACGGCTGAAAAAAAAACCCTCCAGAAAGGAGCAGTTTAAACCCTAAGGCTGCGATCACACTATTCGGGTATACGGTGCACGAATTTACTTGGGCACGCGTGAACTTGATGCTACCGGGTCACAAAAGAGGGCACTATTCGAAAAAAACGCATAGCTTGCTATTCCTGTATAACATATATAGCCATCGAATAACGTATAGCGAATACCGTATACTTCTATGTGATCGTAGCCTAATTGTGATTCTCAGAATTCTTGATTGTTACAAAGTTCCTAAAAATAACTCTTTGGCTTGTTTTTCTGGTTGTAAATGCTTACAACCTAATACTCATGATATTAACACAATATTTCTTTTACAGATTTTGATCTAGTGTTTCTTCCATCTCAATTTGCAGTGAAGTGTTTTTTTTATTACTTGTTACTTAACACGTACTTAACCACAGCTTGGCCACAAATGTTTATCCTTTTATTTATTTGGAGCCAAAGTAAAAGGCATATCCCACTTTGGCCAACTGGACTTGACTTTGGACAGATAGTAATTGCATTCTGAACTGTTCTAACCCAAGTGATAATGGGAAGCTTATATGGCAAAACTTCCAATGTAAGGTCCAATGAGTAATGTGCATTATAACCATGCAACCATATAGTTGAATCGAAATGATAGCAAATGGTTACCGGCGGCATCATAATAACACTTAACAACAGCTGAACTAATGTTTTATTAACGATACTAGACTTCTGAAAATGTCAGATTTCATTTGGTGGTTTGCAATCTTGAAGATCGCGGAATGCACAAGCAATCATATCAGAAATCAAAAACTTTTAACGTGATTTTTTATCATGTTGGTTTTATGTGTGACATCTGTAGTTTCACTTAATTAAATTTTTATTTTATTTTTCTTTCCCTTTAATGCTTGCTCAGAATCAACAGAGACTTGCGGCAATGGAAGACATTGATGTAGAGGCATGTTATACAATCAGTCATGTGATTATCACATGACCTAGTCACATGTTCTGTTACCTTTCTCCCTTGTTTGCCT
>JXSR01S020344.1:14059-30881 GCA_000969725.1 Ophiothrix spiculata | reverse complement strand
AGTAAAAATGTCTGTACACTCTTAAAAAGAAAGGATCAAATTGATCCGATAAAGTATCAGATATGAGCTTACCCTTTTCCGGATCAATTTTGATCTAAATTCTCCTAAAATTTGATCCTTTTCGGACAAAAAAGAGTGTGTTTGATCCGAAAAGTAAAATAGGCCTTGATGGCCTACTTACATTTTAAAAGGCTTTACAAAGAACCGGCAAAAGGAAGTTCTTGACAGAAGTTACAGAACCTTAAGTTTTCTGAGACAAAATGGTGCTCCCCACAGGACAAAGAAAGGTTTTTAATTGAACCTCAGTTTTTTTCTAAGAGTGATATAGCTGGGAAGCGAATTTAGTTTTTCTCTTCCCAGGATATAGTGTAAAAACTGTATCGCATATCGGTACTCCCCATTTAGGGTGTGAATTTAGGAAAAAGGGTACGGGTTGGCTTGATTATATTGAACTTCACTGCCCAAGGGCCAGTCAAGAGCCTAAATTATGTTGCAGGCATAGCGTGACCGAAAAAAACAACAACATCTGAGGGTCGCTTTTGACTCCTGAAAACAACCATTTTCAAAAAGTATGGTACTTTCTCAAACCCTAGCATGAAAATGGTAAACTTCCCCATCAGGGGAAAAAGGATGAAAAAATCACCCTTCAAGGGGGTGAAAGTTTTGAAAAACCGTGGTACTTGGTATACTTGGTGTGGTAATTCCTTTCCAGCAGGATCCTGCTATACTGGAACGCTCAATGATGCTGCAACCCAGATAGCAAAGTTAGTTGGCTTAACGTTGGGCCAATTTTGGCCTAACGTTGGACAAAACTTTGCAAGGCTGGGAACATTATTATACTTGACTGTCCCCCGCGGACGAATGATTTGTCGAATGACAACCCCCCCCCCCATTTTTGTACGAAAATTTGTAAAAGATGGGCTTTCTTTAGCGTCTTAATGAGGCACATCCCAGTCACCTGTTAGATAGGGAGTGTTCCCCGGAGTGCCCTTGAAAGTTTTTTCCATAAAAAAAAAAAAGAAAAATAAATAAATAAATAAAACGACTGGTAAAAGTTCTACATGTGTAACAAAGCCCCTGTGTTTTATCGCTTCACCAATTATCGATTATTCATGATCCGATTTATTGATAATCCAATTTGGAAGTTCGAAAGTGGTGACAGAGCTGGCTGGAGCGGAACAGCAACTGTCAAAACAAAACTAAAATTTGTACTTTTCAGCTGTATAATATCACCAATAGACATTTGTAACAAAAAACATGACAATGGTCGTCACATGAACAAGCTTTTGACTGCGTTTCACGCGACAGTCAGAGCCTTAAAACTATCTCGAGTGTTTGGATGTAATTAGCGGAAGCTCAAACCTCCAGCCGCCGGAATCTACGGTGAAACTTCACAGTGTTTGTTACGGTCAGGGCCAGTCAGTTCATTTACCAGCTGGAAACATTTGCTTTCTCACTTGCTCGTATTATTGCTAATGGATATTTATGTACTTAATTGTGGAGTATTATTCCTGAACATTTATGATTTGCATTTAAATGCAAGTGCAAGAAGGTAAGGTTTGTTTTTTCAATTTGAGTTTTGACCACATGCTTTCAGCGTCCTTTCACCATGTTCACATGATGATGATCATGATCAAATTCAGATATGTGTAAATTCAGGAGCTAATTTCGATTTGCATGATTGGTGAATTCTCAAATGGAAGAGTGTAGTACTAGTATTTTTATTTATTAACTTTGCCTGCATACGGCATCGTTTCACTCTGGAGTAACGCACGCGACCGCCAGCGTTTCTCAAGCAATATCATGAATTATAGTTGTTGGATTTAATTCGTGAACGCGTGTTTATAGCAAGTACGCAGTGGTCCCTGACGCAAGCGTATATTTTCAAGGTTGTTTAGTTCGCGTGTACGCACAAGGCTCTGAGTACGCGTTCACGAATTAAATCCAACAACAATAGACAAGTTAAGTTGTACTGTAAATTAGTCTTTGTGCTTACGAGTTGACTTTCACGCAAAGGGTAGCAACAAGTGTTGTTAGGTATATTCATAAAATTTAGAAACTATTTTGTTAATAAAAGTTGATTTAAATTAAAGGTGTCAAAATTTGCAACAAAATGGTGGTTCAACCAACTTTCTAGGTTAAGTACTATTATTGGAATCATTAAATTTCCTACAAATCGAATCTGTAATGTGCGTATGATGAGAGCGTGTGCAACTACGCATCGATAATGAAAATGCGCGGCGCTTATCTTGATTGGTTGCTTGACGCGGCGATTGCGTGAAAAGAAAAGTCTTTCATACTGCGTGAGGCGAGACGCTTGTTAACTGTACGCATTTGTTGCGATCAAAATTTCATGATTTGTAGGAAATTTAATGACTCCAATAATATAGTACTTAAGTTTTAAAGTTGGAGCAAAGCTCTAGAAGATTTTGTTAATTGCCAAAACCGTATGATCAGGCCAGATTTTACAATCTGGTAAGTCTGCAGAATTCAGCAGACTTCTTAAGTGTGTAAGTTTTGCTATATAGTTGTTGGATTTAATTCATGAACGCGTGTTTATAGCAAGTACGCAGTGGTCCCTGACGCAAACGTTTATTTCAAGGTTGTTTAGTTCGCGTATACGCACAAGGCTCTGAGTACGCGTTCACGAATTAATTCCAACAACAATAGGTAATATGGTAAATTTTTTTTATTTCAATATTTATCCAAATTTATGAATAGGCCTACAAGGCCAGGTTGTATTGCCAAAATTGAATTGGATAAAATAAAACTAATTCTATATTTAGTTGAGTAGGCCTATACCTGAAAGCATTCATATTAAACAGGAATTTTTTAATAAAAATTTCTCTGTCGCAAAATATGCATATAAAGAGGTCGGTTCAATACGGAAGGACAGCAAAACGGACATGGTTTTCACCTTCAGTTCATTTTTAAAATTTTTATGAAATTTATGAAGAAATTTTATTTCGAAGTTACTGAATGCAAATGCTTGGTGTTTCTGCAATAGTTTGCCATATTCCACTTCAAAATATTCCCTACGGTTATGTTTTAACAATGCGAAATGTGAAGGGATCATGGTTATAGAAAGATGGTTACAGATTTTTGGGTGCACTGAACTGTAAAGCCTGGTCAAGCGGGTTAGCGGGTTAGTGTAGCGGTATTTCCCTCGCTTTGCACCACTGAGTCCCGGGTTCGATTCCTGGTTCCGGTGCTGTATGTGCATTTGGTTTTCAGTCCATACTCGCTTCCGCAGGTTTTTCTCCGGGCACTCCGGTCTTCCTCCTGCACTTAAAACTGACACTAGATTTGTCCAACATAGTCTGCCCCACCCAGGTTATGGGAAGCTGCATAAAGGGTAAATATTACAATATAAGTACCGATAGGATGATGTGCTCTTGAAAAGGAAGCCAAACGCCTAAATGAAGTGAAATGACACTGATTGTGACGATCTACCTGCAGCGAAAACATGAGCGGTTTGATCTTGATGAAAAATCGCTATACAAAAACCAGATTATTATTATTATATTATTATTTTCCGGCTTGTTTTGCTGAAAATGTTATTATGCTGCTGCTTGGGTGTCCCGTTGGCCGTTTTGTTCCAGGGCAATATTTTTCGAGGGGTCAGCAGGCCATGTGCCTGGATATTTCGTAATATTATATAGTTTCTGATTGCAGATCATTTGAAACGATTTGCTTGCAGTGAAGAAAGGATAACAAAATTTGTAACTTGTTTAGGGTTGGGAAACAACAATTATTTAGGGTAGCGAATCATTTGATTTTTCTGTGCTTATGGTGTATTTCAGCTGAAGTCTGGCACAAATACTTACTTAGGGTGTTTTTTGAAAACCTATGTTCAGGGATGATACCCCTTGTAGTTGATAAGTGCCCCCCGGGCTTGTTTTATCCAACATGTAGGCCTACAGGACCTAATTAAAAAAAAAGCATTTGTATCTAGGAAAATGTCTACTACAAAAGATGGAAATCGAAAGTCTTGGGTCATACATTTACATTTTATCATCTTTAATTAAATATTTATGACATGTCGTTAAGGTATCAAATAATGAAAAAAAGTGAAATTCTGGTTTTGAAAGAACTGCCGGGGTTTACTGCGGCCTCTATAATGAAATCTTTCAAATGCATAATTTTTGGTGGTTGGATTCTGCCTTTTGTGCCTAAAATATCATTCACAAAAGTACATTGCAGTTGATTCCATGATTTCCCATTTATAATTAAATATGAAAATTTGCAGTCATCTGATCAAGATCAGCAACATTCTGTTTGTTATTAAATAAATAAATAAATACTGGGGATTTATAGTGCGCTATGCCTCCCAGATTTGTAATTCCACTCGGCCTCTGCACACTTTACAGGCCCAAGTAAGCTCCAATCCACACCAAGCATTATTTCAGGTTCTGCGGCACCTCTAGGGGCGCTGAACCTTGATCAGCCTACATTCGCACCATCGCTGCCCGGATCAGCTCCCCGAGTTTCGTACGGGTTTCCACGAGACAATTAGCAGTTAGTTTCTTGTCCAAGGGAATTTCAAGCACACTCAACTTTTTGGCACCAGCGGGGTTTGAACTCGGGACCTTGTGCTACGCAAGCGTGCGCCTTACCGATTGAGCTAACTTGACTTATTGTGAATAACTTGACTTATTGTGAATGATTTCAAGTGCTAGTATTGATTATTTTCCAATTGCGTAGCCTGGTAATTTCTAGACACTAGGCTTGATAAAACATGGTAGACATGTGTACATAATTAATGTCTGGTACCAACAAGGGGTCTATTTCTGACATGGTGTATAAATTTAATGACATGTTTCGGGATAACCTATAACTCACATGGCATAACATGCAATAGACTCAATAAAATAAACACCGTGCTGGTAATGGATATTGAAGTGGTCTAAGGGTGATTTATGCCGACTTTTGTCTCAGACTTTTAAAGACTTAAATCCATAGCAGACCTAAAGGCTCTATCTTAGTTTTAAAATATATAGTCATGTCAAAATAACAAATGAATTGAATATCAAGTTAAATTTATAAGTAATAAACATTTGAAAAGAAAAAATCAGTAATTTTATGATATTCATAAAAATAAAACAAGCAAGAAAACATATGGAACAAACTTGGGAATCTCTAGATAGAAATGGAATAAAGAATGTACATAGTTGCCTGGTCTAGAATGAACCTAGCGCATCTGCTTTACATCATTGGGCAATATGAATCATTGATTACAGCAAGAGGTGGCTGATGACCTGGGGGGCACTCACATGATAGTGGCATATGAGTGCCAACGAGCACCTTGAAAGTACATGTAGGGGATCTTGACAAATTGGTCAAAAAGGGGTCTTTCAGTGATAAAGTGCAAGAAAATGGCTGTCTTTGGGCAAAATTCACCTGTACGGGTTAAAATGGCCAAAAATTTCGACAAATTTTCGAGGATTTTTGCTAAATTTTCAACAAAATTTGCACAATTTTCAAAAAATTACATCAAACTAAGAAAATGTTGGGTCTTTGAGTGGCAAGGGTTCTTAGTGACAAGGAATTAAAAAAAAAAAAGGCAGTGATTTTGTGCCCATATAGGACCATCTGTCTATGACGTATTCGGATTTCAACGATTTTGGTGATTTCCTCTTGTAACCTTAAAATTATAACCTTTGAGAGCTTTAGGGTTATAGTCCAATCACCAAGATCCAATCCTAGGGGAGGGCACCCAAATTTAAAACTGATGGGCATACATGTGCCAACCTACATGTATTAAAGCGGAAAATCAAGGGGCATTCAGTGTAGGATTTTGGTAAAAAAAGAGTGTGTGATTCAGTGTGATAATCTAAAAATTGACTTTGAGTGTGAAAATGGGTGATTGCTATACAGTTTGGCTACACTGAAATCCACTGCTCCAAGCAGAAATCCAGGCACTAAAACAAGATTTAGATCTGTTTTCCGTTAGTGTTTAGGGCTCTTGGATTTTGAAGAAGGCAAGAATTAGGACAAGTTTAAGACTTGGGAAAAAATAGGGCATTGGGTGTAGAAGGTGTGAAAAAAGGGGATCCAATTAGATGCCTACCAACAAGTGTGCAATTTAAGTGCACTTCATTTTTGACGAAGTGGCCTACATACTTTTTATGTAAGCTATACATCTCCTTGTGTGTAACTGGCTTGGTATAGGTGGACATGGGATTGGGATGCGAGAGGTCCCTGGTTCGAGCCCGGAACCACCAATTTTTGACACCCTTATTTCAGAGGAAATAGCCCTGAACTAGTGAGAACGAAAAGGGGTAGAAAATAGGTTTGGGTTAGAAGTAGGCTACATAATTGCCTATAGTGGTGTAATTAGGTTACTGGAAGTGCTTTATTTGAATGATTTAAATGAAGTTGATTTCACTGTACAATTTAACAGAACAAAAGAAGGCCTTCAATGTCCTTCAAATGAACATGTGTTTCACAATGTGTTTTTGCAAGTTCGGCAAACTACTTGCTGCTGAAACCTTTCAAATTGAGACACATTTTGCCCTCTGTCTCTAATTTAGAGGATTGTTGGTTATAGACGTCAAATTTACATGGGAAGGGGTTTCCGGGTGCACCCTCCACTTCCCTGGATCCGCCACTGTTTGCTGCAAAGTTTTGAAATGTGCAGTCACCAAATTTGGTGGCAATGGTAAGTCAATGAGCATAAATGTGATGACTCACCCGAAAGGGGGGACTTTGCGACGGAACACTTTTCAAGAAAATAATGAAAATAGGCAGCAAAAATAAAGAAAATAATAAGAATTTCCAGCACATTTTCTGTTGTAAAATTTGATCCCCTCGATCAATTTCAACAAGTAAGGTGTCATTTTAAAGAGTAGACAATGTTGTAACAGATGAGATGATAAAAATCATCTGCAAAGTCCCCCCTTTCGGGGTTAGCCATCACAAATGCCCTAAGCAGTCAAGGGTAACCATGGTAACACGAAAGTCATTAGAAGTCAAAAAGAAATCTAATAGAAAACTAACAACAATGCAGACTTACATTTAAAATTTGCAGGGGCTCTTTCAAAACATCTCCCAAAGTTCTTTAGGGGAGCAATTAGGGGACCTATCTTGAATTTAGATGTAAATACCACCATGCAAGGCGCTCTATTAATTGAGCTCCCACAAAGCATTAAAAGGGGAGCAGGGTGGCTCAGCTCATTCCCCTCAAGCGGAAGTCCCTGCAATATGTTGCGCTCCAGTCCATTTGTATCCCCACACTGCACAGCATACACTGGCTGGCAGCAGAGTAATGTTGTTTGCCACAAAAAAAAATATTGCACTAAGTGTTAAAATAAAAAAAATGGATGTTAGACCATACTTTAGGCCTACACACAACTCTTTAACATCATCACACCATATTAGGAAATATCAATTGAGCCAAGACACAGTTGGGCCTAGAATCCGAGAGATTTGGAGACGTTGCATTTATAAGTGTAGTACATGTAATACGAAAAAAAAATGAAAGTTTTGTCTAATTGTTGCAAATTCTCAAGTAAGGGGCGCACCATTTGATTCTCAGGGGGGGCATTGAAGTTTTCGGCGGCGAAAAAAAAAATCTTGACCCAAAGATGAGTAAGAAAAAAAAAACTTTACCCGACTACTTCAAATCAAAGAAAAACATAAAAAATGTAATTAAAAAAACTTTGCCGGCGAAGGCGGCGAAAAAAAAAAGTCGCCGCCTTCGGCGGCTAAAAAACCCAACTTGACTCGACCCCAACTTCCATGCCCCCCAACTGAAAATCAAATGGTGCGCCCCTAAGTGAACTCCGTGTAGCCCCAGCACACTGTTAAGCATAAAATATTATGTTAACCTAACAACATTCAACCATCAGCTAGCTCCAATGTCCCATGAGGTACATCCCTGGCTTTGTGAGGAGGTTGAGTTGCATGACCCTGTAGCAATAAATGCAATAAATAACTTATAGTCAGGAAGATTCAAGTTCAATGTTCGACATAATGAGTAACAAATATGGATAGGGGTTTTAATTACCTCCAGTGCTTTATACAGGTACAGGTACCAACAACATTTTTAAATAGATGAAATTAAAGGGGCATTTGACAAATTTTCAGAATTTTATTTATGGATGATTTACATTTCTACAAAATAACCGTCAATTACCAGATATCGGAAAATTTTGATAAAAAACCTTCGGGAAAAGTCAAAAATTTGAATTTTATTTTGTTTGTTGATCTTGGGTATGAGGCTATTCTCTAAACATATTTATTGATGCTATATATCAAGAAAAAGAAAAAGAATTGTTTGTAAAACATTCCTTTCACATCATAGATTGCAGATAGATCGAAAGACGTTTGGAGTTTGCATTAGATCTCCTGAAAAGGCCAATTAAAAAATATTCAACTATAGAGGGCAGTATTTATCGTTGTCGACAACGATAATTAAAAATAAAAGAAAATCTAAATGTTTTGATATTAAGGGTTTGAATTTGAAAATGAAACTTTGCATGCTGTCATTATTACCGCTAATACTTCAAATGATGCAAAAATCTCAATATATTTGGGTAAATGTTTGGGGATGATGCTGAACTTGTCCAATGCCCCTTTAAAGAGCTTAGAATTCAAACAAACAAAGAAGCAAATAAACACAGACAAGCAAGCAAACTTGGAGCAAGAGAGGTCTTGTGTGCTTAGGCGTAGTGGAACAGAGTCAGGCTTCTCAGCCCAGGAAGCAGGAAGATCATTCCATCTCACTTTGGCTATGTCTCTGCCCACATCTCTTGGCAATTGATTTTGTAGACCTGAGTGTATTGGGGAGCTGTTATAATATGGTGGGAAGCATTTCAATCTGAGTGCAGATAGGAGTGCCAATTGATCATGCAGCCATCATGGCAGAAGCAACTCATGGTATTATGGTATATTCCTGACAGCAGGATGATGTACATGTAAATACTTGCGTGCCAGGCGCAATAACTAGAAAATGTGATAATTTGAGAGCCTTGCAGATTATGAGATGATCACATCTGATCCAAAAGATACATAATAGAGCAAGACATAGACAAACGTCATTCATGTGTAGGGCCTACATGTAGAATGATTTAAAAGTGTGCAATTATGTAATCACACTTTCCCAGAAATTGTTATTTGACAGCCTTGTACATACCAAAATGGTTAAAAGACATACAATTTAGACGCCACATCATAAGACATTTTTTAAAACAAGCAACATTTGCATGCATGTAATATTTTCTAGGTACCAATTCAACAAATTTTGCCCGTTTGGTTTTACAACATAAATTACATTAATTTATAATTGGGTTGTTTTTCCCAAAATATCAAGTGGGTTTATATGGAAATGTGAAATTTTTGGGAAATGTTGATCTGTTGATCTCTATCATTATATTGACAATAATCTGCCTTGTTTTAGGATTCAATTTGGCCTAATTTGGTCTACAAACAAGCTGCAATTTGGCTTTTACAGGTCTACACGTGTTCAAGCATGTAAACATTTCAGCTCATTTTTATGTGCTTGTCAGTTGTTTCTCCGGCCCCAGGGTACCCAGGAACTATTTGTTACTTTTATGCTGACAAATTCCTTGCCATTTTCTGTCGACTTCCTTGCATGATAGGGCATTTTCAAGTGCCCGGTCCAAATAATCACATCAAGCCACCTCTGGAGCCCTGTATGTACCCTCCTGGCCAGGATACACTGCAACCCCCCCCCCCCCCCCCCCCCCATCCTATCGTGACAAATCTCCCGCTAGGTCCAGGGGCCAGGGAAACTACTGACCAGCACATTATTAGACAAAAACAATCTAAACATTGTTGTCTTAGATTCTAGAGGCAAATTGGCATGTTTTGATTGCTGTCCATTGTTGTGTACAAGTATCATGTTCTTGATAAATTCCATGTTTGTAGACCCCACGCATGCTACATTGTGCAATAGTGAAACAGACTGCATCAAATGTCATGCAATCAAACATTAACATTTTGAGATTCCTCATGAATGTTTCAACATTATACCTAGCCCTGATTTCAGTGCCTTGTCCAATACCACCTGTCTAAGTACGCGCACTGCCTGGGCTCGTTGTTGGGTCCGTGGGAGGGGCGATTAGTTGAACGGTGCTAGTTCTACATTATACCAAGAAATTAAAAATTGTTTGTCTCATAAAATTTTCTCTGAAGTCAGTTTGCGTATGGTTGCAAGTTAGCTCTCTCCGCCCTATATTAAAACTTCACTGAAGTGAGATTTGATCATGTAAAGTTTATAAGCATAATTTGAGTTAAAATAATAGTGAGTTTCTGTTCTTTCTTTACATTGTTACAGGCATATAAATAGGCAATCCATCCGTAGGGACGGAGAAAAGTAATTGTTGATGCCACTTCGGGAGGAGCCTTCCAGGAAATAAACCCAAGCCATGAATGCTCCAGTGGTATCAGCGGCAACAACAAGCCGATACAGAGATGGGGATTTTCACAGCTCATATTCAGTTCTAAATGTGCTGGGAAGGTGAGTAAATCAGAAAATCTTTTTTCTTTCTCTCTCTTGTTTTTTTTTTTATTTCTTAGATGTCAAATGAACAGTTTTACTAAGGGAATGTTACGATTGATGGTTCATTCTGCATTGTTGACATAAATGGTTTGTTTTTGGATCATGTGAGCTCCTTTACTTGATAGCTGAAATGGTAACTGTCACTTTCAAGTAGGGGAGAGTCGACCAAATGAGGCCTTTATGCCATCAGGGGATGGCAGGTAATTTTTGTCATCATTGGCATTACCATAGGAAGTACATGTAACCAAGTCCTAAAACTTAAGGCCTAAAAAAATGTATTGTTTGTTTGCCCTCCAGTGGAAAAATTAAAATTTTGGGTCGGTCAGTCGGTTTGATCTTTTTTCCCTTTTTTTTTTTTTAACTCTGCACATATATTTTAAAGAATGATCTCATTCCATGGATTTTATCGCAAATACCAAGCAATGCAGGGCTTCATCAAAGATTGTGGGTCATTACTTAGTCTCTAGAGTAAATATGCAAAGTTATACTACATGTACTAAATGTGACTTAATACTGCTGAATTTTACATTTTTCGTAGAAAAAATTGAGTTTTCATAGTTAGTGTTGAAGGAAAAAAAAATGAACTAAAATACCCGACCCAAATTTTTGGCATTTTAGGGTCGCGGAGGGCAAACAAACATATTTTTTTAGGCCTAATGGTGCATTCAAAATTAATAGCCCCACGCTATTCATGTACACACGAGATGCAATTGTCTGGTTTTGGATAGGTTAGATTGTATTGAGAAAGTATAGTTCACCATGGGTTTCTAAGAGGGAAGATACCAACCTGTGGATATTTTGAGTCTGTCATGGAGATCAAATTTGGGGGGGGGGGGTATTCGGGTTTTGCAAAATATACCAGCATTTGTTGTGAAATATTGAAACCATGCACGCAATTTAGTTGGACCTCTAGGCTCTAATGCAATGGTGCATAAGAGTGTAGCGATTTCATCACTACAACATCACTCAATGTCATCTACCATTTGTATCTTCAGATTTTTAATGAGCACTTGGAATAAGCATGTTAACGTGAACGTGGACATAACATTCTGGGTATTGTGTTAATGGGTCACTTTTTCTGTCGGCAATTGCCGGAAAGTGTAAAATCGGCTTCGGAAATTCTCGGAAAGTCGTGTTTTGAAAAGGTCTATACAGAGTCTGGTGCAGGCCTTCTCTTGAATTCTATGGAATTCATCAAATATGCAATATGGCGTATTTGGCATTCATTGTAATACAGGAGGAGGACATCAAGCTAGTCTGAATATTTGGAAAACTGGAGAAGAGAAGAAATGCAACATTGTTTTTTTAATAAAATTCTCAATAGTTTGTTATATTGATTAGATTTTAAAATTAATTGCTGTATAATATCAACTGACAAGTGTAATCAACCACAGACTCTTTGTAAAGTGTCTATGAATCAACCTGTTCTGTAACTTGACATGTCGGGTTGACAAGTCCAGCCAATAGTCATTGTCTGACCAGTCAATTGTGTTACATTGGGACAGACTTTACCATTGACAGATTGGTCAATCGTGACAAATTAGACACCGAGTGATGAGATCTGTCTTCACCAACCTTGCGCTAACAACATCGTCCAATTGCTCATGTAGGTCATCCCAATACAGATAAGAATAGTTCCTATAATATGGATTGCAAGATTTATGGGGTGATCATGTGAATTGATCGCTTCCTGGTTCTGTGTGGATAGCCGAGAGTGGACATCGAACGATGTGTCCGGTTCAGCTGCCAGAAACAACGACAAGGTGTGAACGTGATGAGATCAGTGATATCATCTTCCTCTCTCTTGGTGTGTCATTGAGAGTCTAAACTGATGGGGAGATTTGGTTGATTTTTACATTTTTGTTCTCTTTTTCCATTAATTCTACAACTGCTTCAGGATTTTTAAAATGTGTAATTTTAGCTAAAATGACCAAAAAAATTGTTTTTCTTTGAAATTATATCTAGCTTTTAAGGTAAAAAATTAGGCCGGGGATATTGACACGATGATCATGTTAATGGTCTAGCCCAAAAGCCATTTTGGACACGAAAGACACGATAATCGGGTGTGAGAAAGTGAACTTTTAAAGGCTATGGAGCCGATGCTCACGGATGGCAACAAAAATAGTGGAAGGAGGAAGGTGACTTGCATTGGTAATATTACAACTTTGCAATCAATGCAAGTCACCTTCCTCCTTACATCATTTTTGTTTTTTTGTTGCCATCCCCTTGAGCATCAGTGAGCATCGGCTCCATAGCCATTCACTTCAAATTTCACACCTGATCATCGTGTCTATAGCCATTTTGGGCAAGGTTGACACAATCATCATGTCTATAGCCACTTCAAAAAAATTATCATAATAATATAAAAAATATTTATCATAGGTACCGTAAGTTTTTTATCTGATTTTTTGAAACACTGCCAAAATCAGTCAAAATTGCCATTTACTTTATTTTTTACCTATTTTTGACAATTAAACATTAGTTCAGCATTACCAAAATATGTATGTGAAATATATATGAAATAAAAAATCAAATAATAGAATAAAAGATGCTACAGAAATTTGAAAAAAAAAGAAGCTGTTTTAAATTTAAGTCTAAAAAGAAGAACACTATTCAAGTAATTGAATAAAAAATATACCGGTACTTAGTTTTCAAGAGTAGCTACAACCTGTACATCGTCGGACGTGTTCAAGTTTTCAAGAGTAGCTTCATCTTCGGATGTGCCTTATTAGTTTAACATTGCCGTTTGTGCACAGAGACTGTTTAATGTTAGGCCTACCATCATTTATTTCCTCTTAGCAGTTATTTCTGATATTGATTGTGCAAACAATTTGTTGAGTGATAAATCTGAGCAACAATTTGTCAGGAGTTTGTGAAGAGGATCAGGTGAATGAAGTGTTTCTAAAGATAGCTCCCGTCATTCGATATCGCCAGAGAATCTTTGTATGCTTTTAAATAGTTTTTTTTTTTAAGCAGAAATTTTGGAATTTAGGACATTGCATCTCTGGATTCTCTGTGAGCAATGTTTAAAAGTATCAGAAACATTGAGTCACAGGCAAATTGTACCATAGATAATAGACACATGGATGGTCAACACGATTAACCTTCAAGACCTGTCATTTCAAAGCTTAAAATATAATCTTTCAGATGAGACCAAAAAATCAATTTTCATTTTGGGACCCTTAAGGTACCTTTTGATATGACGGGTCACATATATATTTTCAATGGTTTATGAAGCTGACCATCCATGTGCTCCATTATCTATGATTGTACTAACTGTTCTGATATTCAAGATTAATTAGCAATTGTGTTGAGCACTGTCATGGTCATACAATAAAACTATAGACCTACATACTGTTAACATCATTATGAATTTCTCATCAAATTCAGTGGGTCAATAATTTCTATCACAGCAAGCTTAATACTATCCCTTACATAGTTAAAATATTGATGGTCAATCAATCAATTAGTTAAAATTAATTTGGGCTATTAGATCTCCCCCAGGGATATCTAGCCGTATAAGTCCCCCGACTCTCAATCATCGTGGATTGAAGGTTGTTGTGAGTTCGAATATGGTGGGCGGCGTGTCTAGTGTCCTTGAGCAAGATGTACACTCATGTTCTCCTCTCCACCCAGGTATCAAGTGGGTGCTGGCATTCTTCAGTGCTGGGCAGGTAACAGACTCGTGGGGAAGGAGATGTGGGTATATCCCCTCACTAGAAATATAACAATAAATGGAGTCTGGCCCCGGGGGGGGGGGGGGCACTCCAATATTGGCACGCGTTATGCTCCTTCGATAGACCCCCTTTTTATGCTCCGCTCTCACCCAATGACCCCCTTCTCAATGAGCTGTCATCCAATTTTTTTTGCTAAATTAATCAATTTTTTCGAAAATTTTACGAAAATTTCGAAGACCAGCGATTTCTTAAATGTCAAAATTAGCCTTATTTTATTCAAAAACTGACACGGAATGACCCTGTTCTTCGCTCTTACCAAAAATCGCTCGAAATATCCCAGTTTTTAGACCCTCTATACCGAATGAACCTCTATTTTTCAATGTAATTTTCACCTATTGCCCCTACATTTCAAAAGCCGACAGGAGCAGGTACGTCACTTTCATATTTGAGTGCCCCCCCCCCCCCGGGTCTGGCCCAATCACTTATAGAAAGAGAGATGGTCACTCCAACCTGTGCATTCAGGCTGCTCCCTTTTATTAGATCCCATGGAAAAATATTGTTAAATATTTTGAAATGTTTGGCAATTAAAATAATAGATTGATAAAAAATGTTTGCTGTGTCAAATGTGTCATAAAATGTCATTGACCTTGATGGTGATCAGAAATGAAGTGTTAAATGTAAAAATCTTTTCTTCGATTTGTCTTATAAAAATAATGAACTCTTTAATTAACTCTGGATCCATTGCCTTTTGTTTTAGTCACTAACTTGACATTTCAAATTCCCTTAATTGGATTGCGTAATGTATGGGCAACATATTTCCGTTGACTAAAGTCATTGTTTTCAGTCTTGCCAAGATCAACATGACCAACTATGGATGAGCGGATATTAACTTCATGTAATGGCAATACGCTTTGTTATGGCAAGTAGAATGAAAAATTATTGAATTAAGCCCTGCAGTTATGCAATAACCACTTGCCAACTGTATTAAAACGATAGGTTTTTATTGGTCTGGCTCGTTAGTTTTGAAGGGGGTTAAACACTGGCATTTGCATACTAAATAGATTGATAGGATATAGGGTACCGGTTAAATATGCATAGTGTTCTACGTCTTAGCATTGCAAGCAAATATACTTGAGTGCAGTTTAGGACTGTCTCCAGACTAGTAATAGTTTCAGATAAATTAATTAATAAGTCATAATCAAATTCTTTGTTAAATTTCCTGTCTAAAAAGTTTGTATTTTGAATATTAGAAAAAAAAAATGAACCCCCCCCCCCTGCATTTTGAATATTGAAAAAAAAAATGGGAAAAAAACCCTGCTTAAAAGTTAGCTCCACCCAGGCTGGCTCCACCCATTACAGTATTTCTATTTATTAAGTTTGCCTGTGTACTGAATCGCGTAACTCAAGCGAAACATGCACGATCATCGGCGCTTCACAAGCACTGGAATTAGATCCATCACACACTGTAATTCGTGCGTAAACGAGTTGACTTTTACGGAAACCATGGTAGCAACAAGCGTCGTTCATCAAAAACTTAATTCTTAAAAATACTGTACCCTTTACTTCTTATTCCTTTTAGTGTTGAGGACTTGCTGATCACAATTATCTTTTTTCCAACCTCCTATAATACTAACTTTTATAACCTGATCATTGACGGCCTTTTTGTGCTTAACAGTACAAGCAGTACATGTAATATTATATTTAAGCATCAGAGTTTTGCGCATGCAAAAGCACCAAAATTTGGTCTCAAACCCGCTTTTTGAGATCCATCATGAATTTTCACAATTTTCACCAAAACCCTTTTACACTGTTAAGTCAACTATAAACTAACAAGAATTGATCATAAATTCATTATATCTAAACTATCATTTAAAAGCATTCTTGTTAGTATTTGTGTATTTCGTTACCAGGAAGTTTCGCAAATGCATGACCATTTTTGACTTGATAGTTCCTTCACAAACACAGGCATTGTTTAACACTGTTGTAGAACTAACCATTAAATCTATAAATACCCATAGACTATTTTTGTATCTATTCTCACTGACAGCATCAGCTCTTTCAAAGTGCACCACTTTTCAAACAGAATAGCTACGTTTCAATATAAGTTAAGATGTAAGATCAAAGACCAAGGACCTAGGGAATTAGTACTCGTTGCCATATTGTTGTCCTCATGGACCTGACTTCTGGTTTATTCAGAGTCCATCGATATTCATTGATCAAAAACGATCGACGCATAGTCTTTTGGTAGGAATACGAGTAGCGTGTGCAGAAGCAACACTGAGTGTTGATGTCGTGAGAGACTAATCATTGAGCAATACCCATCGACGGATAACGACAGACTAGATACATTGTATCTCTAGATGTTTTAGAAACAAGTTTATAGTTACGTGTCAGAGCTCGTAAATTGTGGCAATGTACATACAGTGTGTGTGTGGATGTTATTTCATACCCAAACCATATCTATCATGGTTTCAGCCATATATGTCACCAAGTGTAGGCCTATCACCATATCTGTTATGCCAGGCTCCATCCAGGGACTTCCAAATGAGGAGAGTGCTCGATTGAGCCATAGATTTTTGTGTTTTTAAAACATGTTCATTTCCAGATAGCTCCCCTATTG
>JXSR01S020343.1:5771-19852 GCA_000969725.1 Ophiothrix spiculata | reverse complement strand
GCTGGACATTGGAACGGGATAGCGGGGGTCGGGGGTTCGAATCCCAGGGGGAACCGGGGGGAACCCGAAATTTTTTCATGACGTATTTGGACTTAAGCGTGCGAGAGTAAGGGTTAATAGAAACAATACGGCATAAGGTTTAAGGTTTAGACTCAGTTTAATGTTAGACTCAGTTTAATGTTAGACTTTGGTTAAGTCAGTGTAATCTACTCTTTTTTGTCTTTATGAGGTTTTTTAATCACCTGTTACTTGGAGCTGGTGGGGGAGAAAAGGCAAAATATGTGAAATAGGCCAGCACACGACTCAAACCAGATTTCAGGACTTTAATCAAAGGACTTAAAAAACAACAGACAGCAGAAAAAAAGTGCAGGAACAAAACCCACTTAATTAAGACAATGAGGAAGAGACCTGACATGATCATCGCAAGTCGTGCCTTGACCTTTACAATGTTTTACCACCAGCTCCCTTCTTCATCATATACAATAAGACACAATCCAAAAAGGTGATGTTTTATAGAAAGTGAACAAACCCACCCACAAAACACTCCCCCCAACCACACCACCCACCCTCCCCTAACCCCACACACAGAAACAAAGACACCACAAATAGTTACAAAGTCCCACATCCATAATGATCTTGATTTACACACATTGGACCTGGGTTTGCTTCTCGGTACATGTTATTCCCGAAAAAACGAACCTAGAATGGAATATTTGTGTAGGACGTTAAGCCATCAGTCTGATGTACACAAGAATTATACCTGTCCATATAATCACAGTCATTATTGTGCTTTACTTGATACTTACTCAGTGAGATCTGCACTGTATTGGAAGGAAGGTCCTTTTTCACATTTTCCAGATTGTCATAGTTACTCAATTTTCCAAGTTTTAACTATTTAATACAAAAATATGATAATAGTTGTAGAAGAAAATCTATTTTTAACCCAAATGTCAACTTTAAATTAAGTATACACCTTTACCTTTCTTCGTGCATTCTAAGCTCGCTAAATGTTTGGCTGTAAACTATTAAAAGCACACTTGGTCAAATAATTAATTTTTATTTGTCGGAAGGTACCATGCTGTCCAAATTTAATTCTTATACTTTTATGACATTGGGTTTCTGGTTCAAAGTCCTACAATAACCTGATGATTTTGAAAACATAATGATTGCCAATATGTGTTTGTTTGTTGTTGTTTTTTGAATAGATTTATGAGGATTGGTTGCTCAACATTCTATTTCAACTTAGTTTAGAAAAAGCTATTGCAGTAAACAAATATCATTACTTTTTATTTTACAGGTTATACACACCATTCCATGAGGACACTGGGGGTGCCGGTACCAAAGCGTGGAATGCTGTCGTTAACGCCATTATCCTTGTTAGCATCGTTCTTGTCATGACCGTCTTCCTTGTCATTCTTTTCAAGTATAGGTGTTATAAAGTAAGTCAGATTCAATTTTAGTCATGCGCATATCAGTTGTTCCTCCAGCTCCAGATCGCGCGATTTATACTTTGATCATCACTAAATAGGCGGGAATTGTGAGGCTTTTCTTCATCGGCAAGTAAATATAATCCCACTTACGTGCGCGCAATATAGGAAACATTGTGCTCTGTTCAGCTGCGCAGACGCTTATCTGTATCAATTCACGATGTGAATAGGCTCACCTATTTGGTGTTGATCAAAGTATAGCGGTGTACTTTTGATATGGTGGGGGATTTATGCAGTGGAGATGCATGGGGAAAATGTACAGGTTACGGCAGTGGCAGCTTGATGTGTCCAAGTTGAGTCAGAATCTAGACAGGGAAGTCTCATTGTATTTGGATTGGAACTTAGTTGGTGACTTGAAATTATATGGGGGAGGTGGATGATATGGGGGGAAATTTAGAGGGAATGAGTATGACATTGGTTCACATAGGTGCCGGGAACCTGGAGCCGGAGAATTAATTAAAAGGTGCAGTATGATTGACTGAAATCATATCAGTTTGATTAACTTTAGTTAAATATTTTTTGACAAAAGTGATGTTTGTTTCTTCAAATATCTCAAAGTAAATTGGAGTGATACCACATAGTGTAAATGACAAGTGTATGGTTCTTTTTTCTGGCAGCAAGTTTTGTGTGGCTTTCATGTACCAATTTGCTAGTTTCAATTTGTCTGTTGTGGTTTTCACAATATGAAAATAGTAGCAAAGACATAGTAGTGTGTAACCTCAAACTTTTGCAAAAATGTGACCAATTAAAGTAAATAGATTTTTTGTGACAATCCATGACGATAGTTATGCAAATAAGCTCAAGGTATCGCAGCAATGGTGATTGCAAAGGCATGGTAAGGCGTGGTTGATAAAGTTGGCAATATCAAATATAAGAAAAAACTTCCTACATGTTGATGATGTAGATATTGTGGAGAGGAAAATTTCTGTTTTGATGTTATAGTTTAATAAATAAATATACACAGTACTATCAAATTTAAATAGAAAATTGTTTGGCAAAGTGCCTCAAATCCAAATACAAAAGCAGTCTGGTCTAGTCTTAAAAGAAGAGTTGGCAATATTATATTACTTGAGATTCAATATTTATCTAGGTCAAAAATGTTTTTATGAAGTTGACTGTTTATTATGACAGTGGCTTAGAGTTCAAGTATTCTTCTGTGGTTCAAACTCAAGTGACTTAAAATGACAGGCTGGCAAGGACTTCATCTCGTATGTAAAATTCTCAATGCGCAACAAGATTTCATCTATGCGGAATATTATTCTTATTATTGCTTGTAGTAGTTTAAACATTATGATCTGATCCAATTTCAGGTGGAATCAAATGACAAACACAGTGAAGGGATTCATCAATCTTGGGATAAAATTTCAAGCTTTTTTTTTTTCTTTTTGCAGAAGCACTTTTGGTAGTGGCAGTGGCTTAGAGTTCAAAATATTCTAATGCGATCCAATTTCAAGAGACCTAAAAAGATAGGCAAACCAATCTGAATCACAATATTATATAGACAACTTCATCCTGCGTTCTATTGACAGGGAAGTAGTAAGATTGGGAAGTGACTTCCAAAATTTGGAACACTGATCACACAAGTAAATGCAGTGCCAATTTGCCAATTTATTGCCAAGAATTGTAGATTTTTTTGTTTATGGATTTTAAAAGCTGTATAACGCATACATCAACAATAGTTAGTAATCATAGTGTAAATACATTTAATGGAAAGTTGACCACAAACGTACAGTGGTGAACGTCACACGTGAGAAATGGTATCCAGGGTCAAAAATTTGACAGTTAGACAATAGGTTAGTTGCCAACTAGAGTATCAACGTTTCGTGAATATGGGCCCAGCTCGCCAAAAAATGGTATCTAACCCATCTCCTCCATGAGTGGGTCAGGTGCCATTTTACTTGCCACGTTTAGAGGCTTGATCTTTCTGTAATTTATAACGTACGACTCCAGATATCAAATGCTCGCGAAATGTCGGTGTCAGGGCCCTGATATTGATCTATTTGGAAGTATTTCCTATTACACTGGTGTTTTAAGAGATCAAATATTCTCATTCATTATCTTAGGCAAATGAAAAATAACAGGATAAAGGAACCTTAAATCTACTTTTTGAGCAAGATTGATAAACTGAAATTTCTATATAAGGTTTTGTATTTGTTATCAGATACCCTAAACATGGAAATATCGTATAATGTCAACCTTAATTTAGGTGCTTTCCATGCTCTTTTTGAGCGAACCTGCAAAATGAATAACATGAACTGTGTGTATTGTCTTTATAGGAAAACAATAGCCGGAAATGTGAAAACAAACTAAAATGCTAAAATTGCTTAAAGGGGTATTTGACAAAATAAAAAAAAATATTTGTGGATGATTTACACTTCATATGTTAGAAAATAGCAGTCAATTACCAGATACCAGGAAAATTTTGATCAAAACCTTCAGAAAAGTCAAAAATTTGAATTGTATTCTGTTTATTGATCTTGGGTATTAGGCTATTCTTTAAATGTATTTATTGATGCTTTATCAAAAAAGATCCAAATATTTGTTTGCAAAACATTCCTTTCACATCTTAGATTGCAGATAAATCGAAAAGAAATTTTGAGTTTGCATTAAGATCATCTAAAAAGGGCAATTTTAGAAATTCAACTATAGAGGGCAGTATTTATCGTTGTCAATAACGATAATTAAGAATAAAAGAATATCTTAATATTTTGGTATATACGGTTTGAATTTGACAATGAAACTTTGCATGCTGTCATTATTACCGCTAATACTTCAAATGATGCAAAAATCTCAAAATGCTTCGGGAAAAGTTTGGGATGATGCTGAACTTGTCCAATGCCCATTTAAGCACAAAGAAACACATGATATCATTTCCTAAGGATACGAAAAATAAATTGTATCATTGTATTGGCTCTTGAGTTAATGAGATGTTTTTGATTATTTATAGCATTAAAATACTGAAACATTTGTGTCATACAAATAATGTGTCATACAAAGGACTAAATTTGCATTATTTGTGAAAATAATACCTTCAAAGAACTTTTAACTTTTTACTGCAAATCAACATCGTATCTTTATCCTTTTTCACTTTTCAAACTTCAACATCTCTTATCTCCAAACCTACCAAGAAGTATCTTTAGTTGGAAAATATAACAGATTTCACAGTATATCATCTTACATGAAAGAGTTCTAACTAAATTTACTGTAAAAAAGGTCACAAATAAATAGAATGAGTGCAAATGCAAATCATACATTCCAATAGGACATCAAAGCTTGATTTGTATCATGTTGTCTTGTCCAAGTTTTTACAAAGGCTGTGATAAGCTGACTTTAATATATATTCAATTGCATTTTAGGAATTGTTACTTGTTTTAAGAATCACATTTTGAGATTGGGCACAATTAGTTACATTATTTAGTTCAATACTTTAAAGCAATACTATAATGTATCATATTGAAGCACCCTCTGTTACACATGAGTTTTGATTTTTATTATTTATTTGTTTTGTCTTTGGTAGATATTAACACCCTCAAAATTATTTGGCTTAAATATGCTTACTTTTTCTGTTATGGCCATTTATTGAATTCAATTTGGGATCCTAAATTTGATTCCGCATGTATTAAAATAGGAAATCACACATGTGCTTTTTATCCACTTTCCGATGTCAAACAAGTTTTCGACAAAATACACTGGTAAACACTTTTGGATAGTCATATTCCTTCATTTTAGGCTGTTTTTCCTCAAAACCATTTTGGATCAAAATCTTCACATGAAACTACTCTCTAGGTAAGGGATCATGAGCAGAAATTATAGAGGCATTCTTGTGTTGAAAGACTTGGTACTTGGAAAGAAAATACATTTCTATTTAAGCCCCTAACTACCCCCCCCCCCCCTTTGTTTTTTAAATAAAAAAAAAAAAGAATTATTCTCTTTCACTTAACCATATTTGTGTTAACGTACATGCACTAGAGTGGCCCTTCAATATATCAATATTGCCAATTTTACTGTTAATCTTGTGAGCGTTTGAATTTCATGAAAACTATCTATTTGTATCTTATCTAGTTTCCAAAAGCAATTTCAATTTTTGCACTGATACTTAATTGAATCTTGTGCAATGAAGTGACATCCGGATTGCATATGTTGAGTGCTTGTTCTGTTTGCAAATATAAACACTTAAAGCAATTCAATTTCTCTCAATAATGGATTTAACTGAAAGTAGTTTAAAGGATATTGTTTCTATATAATAAGTATGACATAACAAAACCGTTTACATGGTTATTTATTTGTTTGTGTAACCATGTACACGGTCATTTAAAATCATATAAATTCTCCCCCCAGGCCAAATTCACACTATGTGTTTGATGGTTAAGCTTATCATTCATCTATAACTGATTTCTACCTCCATTGCTCAGAATCTGAAATTTTTTATTGATATTTCATTGTATTTTTCCGTGTCATTTCAAGTGGCGAATAATGTTTTTCCACTGCGCAATCACTAGCCATACATACACACGATGGTGAATGTATGTTATGAACGTATTTAGAGTTTAGATGTTATACCGCTCAATACGTAATCTGATACGGCGATTTGAGGCTAATGAACCTGAAGTTAATCATCGATTAATTAAAGAAATTACTAATTACGTTCTTTAAAAATCATAATCTTGCTGTCCATGGATTGTTTCAATTAGAGATGATACACAATTGCACATGAAAATTTTAATAATAGATGATATTTGGTGAAAATTCACACAAAATCCTAGAGAAAGGTTGATTGAACACATGTCACGGTTAACTGCTTGAAACAGTTTGTAAACGTTTACGGCAATTCTGTTTGTGTACACGGTCCCAACGTTATATGATATCAGACACATTTTTGCCTATATACACTGTACCACGTGAATCAAAAAAAATTGTGCACGGATTAAAGATGACTGTGACCTTGATTAAAGCACCAGATTATAAATTATACATGAATCCTCATAATATCGATCCTCATAAAATCCCAGTCCACAAAATTAAGAAAATCGCGTAAGTCCAAATGCATCACAGACCGGAGATAGCAATAATTACGAAAACGCTGCTAGGGCATTGTCTACCCATTGGCTTGCATCAGTGAATGTTGGATGAGGATACAAGAGGTCCCGGTTTGATTCTGGGGGTAAACCACCCATTTTTATCATGTACATTTCTGAGGAGATGAGGTGCTTAAAAGTGCTCAGGGTTAACCTTTGATCAAAGTTAATCCTCATCTATGATATAGGCCGGGGTCAGACGAACGACGAGGTCGCATTTACTGCAATAAATTTTGCTGTCGTAATACGTCTGACCCATATTTATTACAATCGGGTCGTCGTCGCATTAAAAAAAATGAACGACGACAATTTCCGCCGTTGAGATAGATTTATTGTAATAAAGTTGAAAGTAATGCGGTGAAAACCCTGTGGGACGCCACCTCGTAATTAATTACGACATTGCATTAGTCTATAGTCTGCATGCGGAGAATGATGTGTTAATCCAATCTCATAATTAATTATGACATTGTATTTATTGTAGTAAATGCGAGGTTGTAATATGCGTGACCGCATAACGTAATTAATTACGACAATAAATTTATTGTAATAAAAGCAATGTCGTCGTTCGTCTGACCCTGGCCATAGTTGTATTTGAGGCGGTTTAATTTTGTGATATTTTACAGGCTAAGAAGGATTATTGACACTTTAACTTAATGATCTAAAAACTACATGATTATAATATTTACTTTTTTTTACTAAATAACTCTTATTGTTTCCAGACTGTCTCCTCTGAAATTTAGTGGTCATTAAAGACAGCTCCTTGCAGATTGTGAATGGCAGACCTCTCCGTTTGACATTGTTCTCAGGAATGACTATCAGGACTCAACCCTTATATCTAACCCCAGTATTTGATAGTGATGTTATGTACGTGACGATACAGTACTTTTGACATATGCTTTTTTCCCATTAGTTCAAGACAGTTTTTCCTTAGCAGTAACATTCAGCACACACATAGCATGTTTTGAATTCCCAAGTGATAATAAGCACTCCATTTCTCAAAGATAGTTACTGGGTATTCAGGTTGACAAGTTTATTGCACTGCTTGGCCAAGATAACAGGTCTCTAGGTTCAATGTTCTGGTGATATTCCTGTGTAGAGTAAAAACATTGTGGTTTGTTTTCGTTACTATGTGTGGCTTTAATTAGAAGTTTCAGCTCAGGCCTCGGTTGAAGATTCTTTTGGGATTTAAAAGAAATAAGAATATTTCATCATTATTTTCATCAAGGATATTGTGTCTTAAAGCTTTTGCTTTACATTTATTATGAGTTTGGGTGTTAAAGGGGCAATCATGAATCAGTGCAATCACTTTTCACCCTCAAGGTCACCTCTATCAAACTTGAGTTTTTTGGCTTATAAGAATCCTCAACTGGTATATGTTACGATCCCCAAACCATTCTTTCATACGTGCTTGCATTTTTGAGAAAATCGAGAAAATGTGTCATTTTCTAATTATTGTCGGGCCCCGACAGTAATTACAACACAGTAGTCTATGGGGATGTTCAAAATGCTGAAAAGCTTGTAACTTGGAAACGGAAGGTCGGAATCAAGTGAAATTTTCAGAGTATATTTATGTTGTACTCTTCTTTTTATTTAGCTAGAAAACAGGCCATATCAAAATCATGAATTGCACCTTTAATATGCATAGGCATATTGGAAACTTTTATTTGAAACAGTATGGCAATGCTTGTAATTTGATAAATTTTTCACAAATTGACATATTTTTGTTTGATCTGGCACAATTTGACTGCTATGCAAAGTTGAAGAGGTACTCAAAATCATGAGCTGAGGCTGAAAATTGGCTAATTAAAGCTTAAAAAAGCATCTTTTTCACAGATGTTTAGAAACTTGTTGCGCCAATTCTCACGGTTCCTACGCCAATTACACGCTATAGAGCCACTGATCATGACTTATATCTCAGAACAAGAGGATACGTATCATAAATGTATCTTTGTAGACTTTGAAAAAAGTGGGGATCAAATGTTGTGATTATAGTACATTCCCAACTCATTTTGAATTTGTTAGAGGTATATTTAAAAACTCAGAGAATGACTAAACAGTCAGAGGTTCATGAATCGTATCTGACGATCTGCCTCAGCTTGGTTGCAATAATGCATACAAGGTATCTTTTTAAATCAGCCTGTTTCATAGCGAATATTAAAATTCTGTCATAAGAGACTTTTTGAACTTAAATAAAATGACAGAATTGGTTTATTTCAGTGCCTTGACTGCTTTAAACATAATTTGACCCAACCTGTTTGCAATAGTGCATATGTACAAGGTCCTTTTTTTTTAATCAGCCTGTTTCATAGTAAATATGAAAATTCTGTCATAAGAGGCTTTCAGAACTAACCAAAATAGCAGAACTGCTTTATTTCAATAACCTCAAATCAAAATCTAATTTATCATGTTTTAGTCGAAAAAATCAAAGTCAGAAAGGTATTGGGGCTCTCCACATGGGAGCTTCAAATCTAGATGCATCTACATTAATGTACATTTCCGAAGTGCAGATTGTGTTTGCACGGTTGCCCATTAATCTGACTTTGCTCCAGTGACGTGTATTGACACGCTAGGGTTTACATGTGAGTGGAAATATGCAATTATGGGTATGTTCACATGGTACCATGCATGTGTGATTATTTCCTAAAATCAAGTTTAATCCACATGCATCTATAGATATGCTAAGTACAGATTGATTCGCCTGTGTGGAGGGCTCCATTATGTTGCTTGTACTTATTAAAGTTACCATAGTAACTTGATATTCACTTAAGTGAATTCCTAAAAATAAAAGGAATTAAAAGGGTAATAAAGTGCATGTAGAGCATGTCTTGTTAATGTGTTTTGATTATTACTGGTGTAAGATTTGTTACTGAATATACAAAAAATTAAGAGTTGCATTTCATTTTTTCATTTATGAATTTTACAGCTTACTTAAATGTCTACATTAGCGTTATTGTGATCATGATTTAAGTGGTTAAAATAGAAAGATTGATGATCACCTCAAAAAATATAGCACTATCTCCTAAGCCATTCTGCTTGATAGAAGTGGACAAACACATCAAACAGTGGCATTCCATTGTGATGCCAGTGTTTATCACAGTGGCAGCACCAAGGAAGGATATCCCTACCTCCCCTTCATTTGTCCCCCTTTAATTCATCTGTGGACCTTTCCCCTTAATACATTCTTATTTTCCCCCTGTTAGATTCCTCAAAAGCAAACAAATTGACATCACTTGTCTCTATATTATCTGAATGGCTTAGCTGAAACCTGTGTTCTTGCTTCAGAATTGTCAATTACAATATGTTAAAATCCATACTATTGTGTCGCTTTATGATTTATCTTATCAAGCTGCTAAGGACTCAAGAAACGGTTATTTGGAGTCATGAACTGCAGTAAAGTTTATTTGCATAAATGCTATGTTGTCCCCAAAAAGTTGCAGCCAAAATGACCGCACAGTGGATTTATATAAGGCTTGTTAAACTGTCTTATCAGGTTGAGCTTGCAAGTTTAAGAAATAAATGAAGTGCAACAACTGGCCACAAGAGAAATCTGAGATACGTGCAAAGTGCCCAAGTTTGTGGTCTAAGCAACAGTGAATAATCTTTTATTAAAGCTTTCTTTTATCTTATTTTGTTATTTTCCACAGGTAATTCAGGGATGGTTGATACTGTCATCTTTGCTTCTACTGTTTTTCTTTACATTCATTTATCTCCAGTAAGTTTAGTGCTGATTTTTTGAAAAATAAGTATGTGCATATTTATTATGAATTTATTAAAGACCCATCATGTTACAAGACAGGTAAACACATTCTTGCTTGTTTTTCATAGATTTCGGTGGTTTTTTTTCTAAATGTAAACAAATAGACTTAATTATTGCTAGGCATTGCCTGACGGGCGTGACGCTACCTGAGCTACATGAACAAATTGCCTACGTGTACATATCCTTCATGGTGTATTAGTATTATTATTGAAGTCATTAAATTTCATACAAATCATGACATTTTGAACGCAACAAATGTGTGGAGTAAACAGAGTCTCACCTCACGCAGTACAAAAGACTTTTTTTCAAGCGGAATCAAGAAACATGTGTGCATTTTCATTACTGATGTGTAGTTAAACATGCTCTCATCATACGCACCCTGGCGATTTGATTTGTTGGAAATTTAATGATTCCAATTATATTGTATTTGGCTACAGGCACTATCCGTCAAGCTATTTTCACAAAACAGTTTGGTTGTAAACCAATCAGCTAGATTCACAGATTTAAAAAAAACATCAGTCACTGCACACCAGTGCAAGCAGTTTATAGTCTAGAGAAATGTGATAACCATTTTTTTATAGAAAAGACATGAAAGAAGTAGAACTTTTCCATCAACCTACATTTATTGTGCAATTCAAACAGTTACATTATTCCCAGTTTGCTAGCATATTCTCAAGAGTCTAGCATGGCAATTTTATTATGACAGTTGCGTGGGACACAAATAGGAATGTAGATGAAATATGTAAATACTCACACTCACTTGAAGCTTAATTTAGGAATATAAATTGATTATGGAAATAATGTGGTAAAAGTTGGATGGGATAATTTCAAACTAGCTGTCTTAGGTACACAATATCTGTTCAATATTCTGAAGAGTCTCGATTGCTCTTAAAAACAATCCTACGTTTCTTTTTTCTGGTTGTGCAGGTTTGTAACAAATCTATTATCTAAACACTCAAAGCAATAATAAGATTTTGGTCTGAAATGGTTTTGAGTAAAAACAGCCATAAATGAAGGATTGTAACTATCTAATAGCATTTTCATGCTTATTTTGTCAAAAACTTGGTATTGCCATAGAAAAATGGATAAAAAGCACATTTGTGTTTTACAATTTTAATTGTAAAGCACGCAAAAAAAATTAAAAATGCATGTGGAATTAAATTTGGGATCCCCAATTTAATTCAACATTTTTGTACTCTAACTTTTAAACTAATTACATAAACTATATAAAAGTATACATTTTTAGAAGCAGATTTTTACCCTGAACATGATGATATCAGTTTTTGACCAAAAATGTCAATTTTGGCAAAAAATGTCAAAAACCATATTTTTTGCCCCAAAATTTCTGAAAAGCCTAACTAAAATTTGCATTCATGAAATTTTGAATTTTATTTATTTTTGGAATTTAGAAACATATTTCTAGGAAAGGTTTTCTCAAATTTTTGATTTTTATCTTATTTTTGGAAAAATTATCAAAAATAGGCCAAAAATTGCCATTTTGGTGGCAGCGGTGGGATTTTTTTGCATTTGTTGACCTTTTTTTGGCATTTTTTGAAAAACTAAGATAAAAATCAAAAATTTGAGAAAACCTTTCCTAGACATTTGTTTCTAAATTCCAAAAACCAAAAAAGTTCAAAATTTAACGAATGCAAATTTTAGTTAGGTTTTCCAGACATTTTTGGGGCAAAAAATATGGTTTTTGGCATTTTTTGCCAAAATCGACTTTTTTGGTCAAAAATCAATATCACCAATATGATCAGGGTTAAAAGCCGGTTCTAAAAATGTATGTATACTTTTATATGGTTTATGCAATTAGTTTGAGAGTTAGAGTACAAAAACAGTTCATGCTAGTTGAAGGTCTACCCCAGCCTTAATATCTACATAAAACAAACCCCAAAAGCTAAAAAAAAAATGTCAAATTTTCATTTTTAACAAAAATTTCCCACCAAAATTGAAAATCTGTTTTCTCAAAGGAATTTTTCAATGAAATTTGGCTTAAAAAAGCAGACTAATTACAAATGCATTACTTAAATAATTTTTTTACAAAACAATTTGTTATGTTTTTAGGGACTAACAAAATTGAACAGCACCACCATTTTACCAGTTTATAATAATTATAATAAAAATAATGACCGATTTGAATTTTTTTGCAACAAAACATGCTAACCAATTGGTAACCCGTATCTTGACAATATATAAAACAGGTTTATTGGATTATGTTGCGTTTTCGCTCTTCGTGTGAAAAGCTAAATCCTATATGGACATCATCCTTGTGTACTTAAGTGTTAAGTACATGATATACTTACAAGATGCAGCTAGCATGTGGTTTGATTTTATACGCTACGAAGACGCTAACAAGTTCAAATATTTTCAATTTTAGCGTCTTCGTTATCGTCTTGTAGGTAGCGTCTTGTAAGTATATCATAGGCATTAAGATCCCTTCTTCACAAGAACTAATTTCACATAAAGGATGTTTTTTTTTTGCTATTATCAACCTCTCTAAGGCAGTAAAAGAGTTAAAGCAATATACTACACAAATCCTACAAACAGGGTGCCCCCTATTACCCATGACTTTTGATTTTTTTCAACTGACTGGGTTTGTTTTTGATAGATATTGATAACCCCAAACAATTTGACCTAAAGTTGCACACCTTTCCTGATACAGCCATTTGTTGAATTAAATTTGTGATCCCGAATTTAATTCCACATTTATCGGTATAAGATATGTGTGCATTCAATGCATTTCTTCATGACAGAAGCAGAGAAAAACATGCATATGGATTCCCTTAATTAGTCATGATTCTTCATGTAAAACTGTTTTAACTCAAACCTTTTTTGAATCAAATCCAGATATTGTTTTAATTTTATTTCTTGTAGGAAAACATTATATGCGAACTGTTTTTTTTATTTTAAGTTTACATATCTATCGTGAAAAAGCAAATGGTGTGAGTAATGGGTAAACAGACATGTTACCTTTTTTTTCACTTATCAACTTGTGGCCAATTCATTATCATTATTCATATACTTTTTTATGTTGCAGAGAAGTGCTAGCCACATACAATATACCAATTGACTATTTCACAGTATCCATTATTATCTGGAATTATGGAATAGTTGGTATGGTATGCATACATTGGAAAGGTCCGCTACTCTTACAACAGGCCTATCTCATCATGGTTTCAGCTCTAATGGCGTTAGTATTTATCAAATACTTACCCGAGTGGACATTGTGGACAATCTTAGCGGCTATTGCTATCTATGGTAGGTAATATGGTGTAATCATCTTCTGACAATGTCAATGAACATCCAGAGTCTAGATCATATTGTCTACAAACGCATCCGGTACCCTGCAATTCCTGATGACGTGATCGATTTTGTCTGAGGAAATATGGCAGTCTTTTACAGGCATTTTTTATGTGTTTATGTACAACCTGAATATGGTTGCTCCAAAGAACTTAAAATTAAAAAGTGGTGTTCCCTGCCATTTTGTTGTCTCTCTTTGAGCGGAGTTGTTGGATCTCCAGATTTGTTATGAAACAAGCAATCGGGAGTGATTGCTTAGCAGATCTCGTACTTGACACTTAAACTATGTGTACATTAGGTTTTATTTCACACGTAAACCATGTCCTTGTGTTCAGCAGCTTCTATTGCGACTTGCTCTGAGCTAGATTCGTATGCCAATGTTCCAGCGATTCTGTGTCCATGAGTCTTGAAGTATAGCACACGCAGCTGTATAATGCGAAAGGTACAATAACTCACCCC
>JXSR01S020342.1:25328-36878 GCA_000969725.1 Ophiothrix spiculata | reverse complement strand
CGACTAAACATTTTCATTTCTTTATCTAGTTTAGTAAAATACCAAGGCAATGTTGCAATTACTCTTGAGTTTCATGTTACCGAATCATCAGACAACATTGCTATTTTTTGTGATAAATGACAATTTGCTATACTTTGAAAACAAATCTGATTGTTCTGACAAAAAAAAAATAAAGCCATATACTATACAGGTAAGTTTTTGAGATTTTCACAGAAAAAAAGGATGACAATAAATTTCTTTCTTTTACCAACAGAGCTTTGTAGTGTGTAGATAGTGCTTTTAATTAAGCATGTTTTGGTGGTTGTTCATTAAGAAGAAGCATTCATAACTTCAAATATTAGGGGGTTTGTTACCTTAAAAAGAGTAAAATCAGTGGCGTAACCAGACATTTTCAAAACAATTTGCAGGGGGGCAAAAACATTCTTGCCCATACACAAACGGGTACAACACAATTTTCCATGTTGCAAATTACTCAAATTTTGCTTCAATTCATAAAAATACCATTTTTAGTCAAATTTGCACTTATTTTGAGGCAAATTTGGAAAAAATTGAAAAATAAACCCATAAAAGGTTTAATTTTTACATAGTTGCATCAACATTGTTCTATATATTGATACTTTATACTTGATTTTATTTTGGGAGCAAGCATTGGGGGTATCATCTTTTCTTCCCCCCCCCCACCCCCCACCCCCCACCCCCCTCCTTCCCCACTGGTTATGCCACTGAGTAAAATGCATCATAGCCCCAAAGACTCAATGGAGACTCAATATTTGGATTAAAAACCAAAAAATGCTTTATCTTGATGAACTAACCATGTTCTGAATTGTGCATGTTTTTTAATTTCTTCAGTGATATTTTACTTCTAGCAGTGCAGTGTTTTCTTGGGAAACTCTTAAGAACTGAATAAAATTTCTTTCTATTTTTATCTTACGTTTTCTTGCTTTCAAACAAATAGCGACCCTCACTTTTCCGCAAGCTTGTTGGTGCAATCAAGACTACCGGAGATACTCCGGCTATTACAAATGGAGAACAACCAAAGCCGGATGAGAACGACAAAAAGGACTCGACTGCACCAACTCAGTCGGAAAAGGAGAAAGATCTAGCCCAGAAGAGAGACAAGCGCCCTGGCATGGTTTCTGCGCTGCCAAGGATAGATAGTTCAGGTTCAGAAGGTCTCAACGCAGACGGACACAGTAGAAGAACGTCACCACAAACCGCGTAAGTATTTCTTTTTAGTGTTTTGACTTTTAAGATGAAGACATTAAAGCAAGAACATCAGAATAACCTTCATTTTTGATTTTCATCAATCATAGTTGTTATTTCAACTGGACCATATCATAACTAGTCAGTTGAGTCTTGTGGTTATCACCAAAGGGACTTTATTTTACATGCCATATTTCCAAGACAAGCACAGGAAGCAGATTATAGTTAATAGACCCCCTTATTAGTTTGATTATAGAGGCATTTGGCTTACAATTTTGTCTGCTGGACACCCGGCTGGACAACTACAGCATATGTTATTGCTGAACACTAGTTTTATGTCAGTAGGTCCTGTTGTGTTACTTTCACTTTGCACAAATTATTATGTTACTGCCCTCACATTTTCTAATACTCAAAGATTAAATATAGGTGGCACTTCAACATACTGCCTATGCATTATTTAAATGTCATTAAAACAAGCTAGTTGCAATGCTGTCAATAAATTTGGTACGGGTATGCAAGCATACCTAAAAATTGTGGAAAATCACCCTGTTGTCCCTTTCTACTTCAATCAATTAAATGAAAAAAAGCAAACAACTAAAGATTATTGCCTCCCTAATGGTATTATCTGTGTCCAGTTATCTGTTTTTTAATTGGTCTTGTTTAAATTTATCTTCCCTATTCTTCCTTTAATTTCATTGCCTGTGACTGAAGAGCTACAATGGGAATTCGAAAGTCGTGGCTAATCCCGTTAACTGTATTCCCTGACATAACACACTGATTGCAATAAAGTTTGACATCTAAAGTTTGGGACAAACTTTTTGATTATATACCCTGGACATTTTACATAGCATCACAGTACATGGGTGCTCAACTTTTATTAAATGGGAAGCTGGTCCCATTTTTATAATTGTGATTTTTTTATAAGATAGCCAGGACTGTTTTGCTAATAACAGGGAAATTAAAACTTATGTTCAACTAACTTTGAATAAGTGTTTTTAACAAGTGTACTTAAAAATGTCCTTGGAAGGGTTAGAAAGTTAATCAGCGTATAATAGTAACTGTAAGCTATGATATATAATTTTATTGCCTCCCGTACCTTTTACAATGGTAGCACCCCCAGGAACATGGACATTTACCTGAACAGGAAAATAGGAAGTCATGTTACTGACTCAATAGGGTCAGTATAGGGTCAGTGTGTTGCTATGAGGCTAGAGGATTTGATCTGGCCTATGTTTGGAAAGATAATGCTCAAAATAAACATCAAACAACGGCGATACTTTGGAAGTTAGCTAAAATATCATTGAGCTATATAGTGGCGAAATACAGGAAGTACAATAACATTTAGCGTGACTGTGTTACTATTTGTAAAATGACAAGGATTGGCAAAGATTTTGAATAGGAATTAATATAAAAAGTCACTGATAAGTTTATTTATTCTCTCTAGGCTTATAATTATCCACATTTTTATTCAATTTCATATTTATTTATTTTTTATCGTAATTAAAATCACCAAAATACATAAAGCAAGCACCAAGATGGAGGAGATGCAGAGAAAAGCTTAAATGAGTGTGCAAAGTGTTGTACACCCTAATACAAAAATCAATAAAACGGTTAATAACTAAACATTTACATTAAAAATTTTACATTGACCATTCCATGGATGATTAAAAGCTAGTATCACCAAAAGTCACTAAGTGGTTAACTGTAGAGACAAATGTCACTAAATATCACTTTAGAAAGTCATAAACTGAGGTTATATGCAGGACCAGATCACCTGGCAGCAACTTTTTGGTGGCCCTGGGGAGGGGTAATCAGACATTTTTGGTAGGCATGTGCTGCAAGAGTTTTTCAATGTTGGGTCCTTGGAATGTTATTTTTGGGCAAAAATAAAGTCTAGGGAACCAATAGATTTAAAGGGGAGATACCAGGCTTTGTATACCAGCCCGTGTAATGGCGTCGTCAGCCATGGGGCTCAAATTGGGGGTATTCGGGTTCACTCGGTTCCCGGCAAAATCAACTCCCAGTGCCGAGACTTGGTTACGTGTAGAGACAACATGCGCAAATAATACTTTACGCGAATGATACGCTGACCTGCACGCAATTGCGCAAAGTGTGTGTGCGTGTTTCAATATTCGCGCATTATGACAAGGTGTGATGTATCATCGGCAAGCTATCGGCAAAAACCCAAATACCCCCAATTTTGTCTCTATGCCGGAATAAAAATGGCGGCGTGCCTTGTATCTCCCCTGTAAATCTATGAGGGAACCAATTCTTTTTTGAATTAAGGTCTTATGAACTGATTTTTATTGCACAAAATATGTCCACAAGAACTGAAAATTGACAAAATTAGATTGAAAACTTCACTCGTTGAACCATCATCTGACTTTGAATTTGGTTATTAGGGAGTGCAAGAAGAAGCTGAAAAAGGGGGTCTTGGCTGTGACATATACTTGTACCTTCAGTAAGATAGTTAGTGGGGTTCGGTGGTTTTGAAGAGGGGTAGTGGCTTGCAATGGATGTCATAGCTTGGGCAACTGGAAGTCCCCATTTGAATCCTGGTGGAAATACACATTTTTCATTCCTCACTTTTTGACGATAAAGTTACAAACGGGAAAAGGCATGAAATTTATTGGAAATTGTATAACCCTTGTAGAACCAAATCTCTCTAAATTTCAGCAATGAAAATTAAATTGTGCATCCAAATATGGTATATACAGGGGCTACATGCATAGCTAATCACAGGCAGCTACTTGGAGTGATAACTTGCTATGAGTGTCGCAGGTTTGGAAACGAGAGGTCCCTAGTTCGAATTCTGGTAAAACATGCATTTCCATCCCTCCTTTTTTGAGGAGATGGCCTAGAAACAGAACTTGAAATAGTTAACAAATCTGTAAGGGCTAACTGAAGTTGCAGGATTTGTAGTCAATTTGCATAACATACCTCCATGTTTTGGTGACAACTCTCCTCTTAAGTGATTAACTGTATGAGTCTGCATCACAGTTTTGTAATGATTTAGGAAACCTAGGTATCCTAGTGTTAATAAAGTGGTTAGCTGGAAGTTCATTTTGCATAGCATACTTCCATGTTTTGAATCCATTTCCTTCTAGGTGATTGTGTGGTTCTACATGTCGGTATTCAGCCTAAAGTTTTGCAACATTCACACATTGATTTTGTTTGAGCTCACACAGCCCAATTTATCTTCTTTCATTATACCTAAATAGTTCCATTTCCATTCCTTTCCTCTTTATGGCTTGAAAAATAATTGTTTGATTGGCATAACATAGAAAAAATTTGGGTATGTGGGTTGGCAACTTTTTTTATTTTCAGCCGAAAAACACAATTTTAGGCTAGTTTGGGGACTTTTTCATCAATTTTTCAAAAAGCACCCAATTCACTAAATTTGGGGACTTTTTTCAAACCTTTTTTTTATCTGACCATAAAATAAGGGTAAGTCGGTTTATGCCAATCAAACAACATTTTTAGGCCAAGTTATAAATGTAGTGTGACCAAGCTTGACCAAGAAAAAGGTGAATTAGGGTTGCTTTTCAGGCTTGAAGGATGAATCAGGTGACACCGTTTAGGGTATCAAAAACAGTCATTTTCAAGAAATAGGGTATTTTATTTTACCCTAGTGTGAAAAACAGTGTCAGTAAAATCCCCATTTTAAGGGTATGAATAAGGGGAAAAGGGTATATTTTGGCTTCAGAAAAAATCACCCTTTTAGGGGATGTTCGGGGTTGTTTTGAAAAACTGTAGTCAGGCTATGCCTGCAACATCATAATTGACTGGCCCCTGTTTTTTTTATTTGTCATCATATATTATATAGAATTGACATATTAAAACTATTGCTTTTTATCAATCATAAAGTGTGTTTTTAATTCATTACTAGCCATGCCAGCCACTTAATGTGTTAATTTGATTTCAAACAAAGTGAAATCCAAATACCCTTTGCCCCAGCACCCATCACTCATAAGCTTTGAATCATGCAATCCTTAGTTACAAAAAAGCTGTTTGGTTGCTGGGAACTATTTGTCATGGCAAATTTCCCAAATGACTTTATGATAGCCCAGCTATTATTTAGAATTCAAATGTTATGACTAGTATGTAAAGTTCAGGTTTGAAAGAATATGCATGATGGGTTATATCATGAATATGCAGTTAAAAGGTTTAAATGAATATATATGATATTGTGGGCGGTGCTTTAATCTTCCCATTTTAGTTCTTGAATATGCATTGTAGAGAATTTTTCTAATACTATAGTCTTTGCTAAAAGTCTTTGCTTTATCAGTGTATTCATACACATCAAGAATAGATGGTGTGTTTCACCTTAATTTCCTACTTTGATAATAAGTCCCAACAATGCTAACGAGATTTTAACAAGTAGTTTATTGAATGTCAACTGTTGAAATCTCATTAAGTAATCTGTTGTAGTTATCATTTTAATCTAATTAGCATTATGCAAGTTGCAAATTAGGCCACTCTGTTTATTGATGGGCTTACCCAGTGGGCACAAATCAACTTATCAACGTTGAATCAACATTGATTCAACGTTTAGCCTAAACCTTCTAAACCATTTTTCAACGTTGATAAATGGTTTAATTCTGGTTGATTTCGTAACACTTTTTTGAAAATCTAAACCATTTAGTATGAACGTTTATTAAAAGTTGATTCAACGTTTAACATCAACCAATTCTAAACCTTTTTTCAGAGGTGGTTTAGTATCAACATTGATTAAACGTTGAATCAACGTTTAATATAAACCTTCTTTCTCTTTGACTTGAAATGGTTGAATTCTGGTTGAATTTAGGTTTAGTTTATAAATGGTTTACTATCAACGTTGATTCAACGTTTATTAATTTGCTTGTGCCCACTTGGTAGTTAAGCTTAACCATAATATACAACTTCACATCTTTAGAGAGATTTATGAGAGATTGCATATTCTTAATCAGATGGTGCAACCCTTAGTCAATCTGCAAGACGTGACTATTGATCAAATTAAGAAAAATAGTCAAAGTCAAAATATGTCACAAATGGAATATGTTATGACTCACCCCCAAAAGGGGGACTTTGCAACAGAACACTTTTCGAGAAACTGTTGAAAATAGGCAGCAAAAATAAAGAAAATAATAAGAATTTAGCCTTTGTCAATTTCAACAAGTAAGGTGTCATCTTAAATCTTAGAAAATGTTGTAACAGATGAAATGATAAAATCAAAATTGATATCATCTGCATAGTCCCCCTTTCGGGGTGAGCCATCACATATATGGTCACCAAATCGCTGCCGCCCTTGAGTGGCTTGGGAGATTGGAACTGAGTGAGGTGTCCCACGTTCGTTTCCAAGGCTCCAGTTCATGAAAATAGGTAATATTCAAGGAGTTTTTGGCCTTTTAACTAGGTTAGGGTTGCTAATCCCTTCCAATTAGATTCTAAATATCGTGAATTTCAGACAGTTTCATAATTAAGACCTATTTTGCAAGTACAGACTCACATGGCCTACAGTGGAAAGGTTTAATAGGTTTATAATGATTTCAAGGTTATGTTATCCTGTTGTCTCCATTGATTCTCCTAAAGTTTGAAATCCTGTTTACATGTTATTATGACTAGACTTTGAAGGATGAATTTTGCTCGGAATACCCCACACACCGCCTTTTGTTCCTTTACCATTTCCCCTAGATGTGTTATCTTCCAAGTAACGGTGCCAACAACGGCAATGTAGTTAGGCAATATAGACAATTTGGTTTCATATAATTGCTTCCTTAATTTGTTGGGAAGAGACAAAAATACCAGTTGTGCTCTCCTTGGTACGTTCCAGTGGTAAGAAACGCCTTGGTTACGGGACTCAAACTAGACATCACTAAAGGTTAAATATATCGTTTGGTTTGGGAATAGAAAATGTTTGCTGGTTGTTTGTTATCTTTGCTACAAACATAGCTTGAAATTCTCCCAGTACAAAGGTGGACAAACATGGCTATATTTAGATTTAGAGAAGACTGTTTTGTTTTGATCAAATCTTATACTCCCTTTGCAAAGTCAGTAGAAATTCCTAAGGAATCACAGGTCTTGAAAGAATTAAGGCAGTGCATATTTTTTTAGAAATTATGGCTCTACCCGTTTTCATGGGCTAACAAATGTTTAATACAACACAAGATAATATCTATAATATTCAACGATGGATATATTATATCCATCGTTGAATTATTTAAAGCCCTAACAGACCTGGGTATTAAAATTGATTTTGCTTGCTTGTTCTGGACATCTTTTTAAGACATTTTGCAATCCAGCTCTTCAAATAAGTTTTTCACCATAGTATTTTCTTTGGTATATACTTTCAAATATTTCAAAAGAACCTCATGACCACAAATTATCTTTTTTTTGCATCTTGTATTGTCCCATCTTCGATTTTGACACCCACATTATATCTACCGCAGTACCAGGCAGTGGCAGGTAGCAGATTAAGACTAAACATTTCCTGTATACAATTAAATAAACCTTATTTAATTTTTTTTTATTCTATGCAGAGACAAATCCCCAGACAAGCATCATAGAGATAGATACCCAGACAGATACGGTGACGCACCCAGGGAATCCAGAAGACGCACTAGAGACCACCCTGAGAACTCTAGGGTAAGTTCACCTCAATATCATAAGAAAATGAAGAAGAATACAAACTCATCATGTAAACTTTGATTACAGGGTTACTGTTAACGTTGGTCTAGGAGGAAGATAATTACGCAGATTGTGTTATGGACAATACCTATATGTTTGTCATTGTTTCATGTTAGCTAATTTGGTATTTTTGTTTTAAAAGTTGTATTGGCTAATCATAGTCTTCAAGTTTCTTCTAAAGGTTTAATAACTTTAATAAGGCTAAATAAAACTGCTACCTGTAAATGTACTTATGCCATTGAAACCAAAATGTTGCCAAAATGCCCAGCCAAAATGCTAGTATCTGATTCCATTGACATATATCACCGCAATAAAACGAGATGCAAGTATCGCCAATAAATGGCTGATTTTTATGTGATAAGATAAGAGAAGATATGCATATCCCATGATGCATTGCTTCCTATGGGATAATTTGTTTTATAAGTCATGTGAGAAGTTAGTGATAAAACATGCCCAAAATGCAAGATTACAACAATTAACTGTGATTTAGGTTCATTTCATCATCAACAAATAAGTCCCTACACCAGCAATCCCACTAAATGAATGATGGGACACATGATAAGCTTTCCTTAGACATGATAGTAAATGCCATGGCTACCTGTCTTGACACATATGCTGTGAAATGAGTTGTTCTTAGGAGCCGATCGGTGTGGTCATGATGTAACCACATCTGCACAAATCGTACACCTGATGGCAACTACAGTAAGGATCATTTGAAAATGTCAAATGTGGGACTATTCCTCTAACCAAGCTAGAACTCACTAAAGCTTACTGTCAAAAATCACGAAAATATGCCAAAGTCCGAATAGCTAACGGTATGCCTCACTTGGGGTGCCAGAGGTCATGGGTTCGAATCTCGGGGGAACATGCTTTTTTTCTCCTATGTCGTAGTTGGACTTAGGCTAGAACTTTGGCTTAGATTCATGGCGTGCTTTACCATTGTAGTCATTTGTGGTTATGATATATTTTCAGTTTGAACCTGTGATTCATTAGGCAGATCATATAAAGATTTTTACCCTCCCCCAATATTTGCATTCTTTAAAAGAAACCAATAACACTTTCCGCACTTGGAAATAATCAGCTGGCGTGTTTGTTTAGGTTGTCCATCTATGCATTGCTAATGGTTTCCTTTGCCTGTCTGTACCTGTTGTTGGTGGTTTTATGGTTTGAAAATGCCCACTTTGTGGTGTGATGTAAAAGTGTGTTCCTTTAGGAGTCAAGTGAATAGATATGGGGCATAATTATTAATAATCGCCTTCCGCGGGTGACCAAAGTCTTCCATGAGAGACCTGTAGCACCATCACTTTTTATGGACAACAGTATAATACCAATATGTTAATGGTTCAGTTCATTATGAAAATGGGGTGCACGATTTATGTTTACATAATATAGAATGTGTTACATATTTGTTCCACACAAATCAACTTGTCAAAAGGCATCCTATCCTATGGGAGACGCCACAAGACACTGTGAGAATCATATAATGTGATATCATGGACATCTGAAATGGATTTCATGATTGTCTGCTGAATATGACCCACTTTTCAGGTATTGTTTATAAACAAGTACAAGAAGTGATATTAAGATGAAATCTAACGAGATTTCAGCAGAAGTATGACAGGACCACTTGTCATTTTGCACAGACCACCAAGATGTTTCCAAACAAAATAGTCAAATTAAGCAAACATTTGATGTAAATGTTTATGTATCTATCCAATAGAATGTCAATCTGCTGCACAGAGAGCCAACATTCCAAATGGGGAGGCCTCTTAGTTTGAATATGGGCACAAATATCACCACAAAAACATTGCCTCGTTTAATTTACACTGTTTAAAGCTTTTTTGCCCCAAAATAAAAGGACATTTGGCTATACAATCAATATAAGCCATGTTCATTAAGTGCATGAAGTATAGAAGAGGGCGCTATAATTCATTGTGATAAAATGCAGGAAATTCAAATTGTGCAAAATCAGGTATGGAGTCCTGGCTATGTTTAGAGTCCCAATCCTACTGAAATAGCACCCCTATGTTTTCTTCATACTTCCTTTGGGGTGCTTTCCCAATCCTACTGAGATAGCACCCCTATGTTTTGTTCATACTACCTTGGGGTGTTACAAATCGGATTCCATTCCATAAAAGTGTCTTGACATCATTCCAAGTTGCTGTTGCTATGACGTCAAGTTTCAAGCTTCAAGCAGTAAGAGGAACAGCAATTATTTGTTTGATATGTTCTGGTGCACTTTTGAGTATAAAGTGCAACCACATAAACATTCAACCAATGTAAGTTGGTTTAATCATTTGAGAAAGATCACTATAATAAATTTTTCACATTTATGCATTATGTTACATATTGTTTTGCGAGGAGCAATGTTCTGTAACAACATTATTTTAGTAAATCGTACAATTCTGTCAAAATGTGATGATTAATGGCAGCCATAATTGTTAGACAAATATTTTTTTAATTGACAGACATTATGAACACGATTTGCCATGTAACCCAAATTCTGATTGGCTTAAAATTAAATAATGTCCCCTTCTGTAATCAATCATTACAAGGCTGTGAAAAAATGCAGCATTTAAAATATTACCTTGGCCTTATATTTCATAAAGTATGTGATTGGCTGATTAGTTGACAGAATATAAACTTTAGCCAATAGTGAAGCAGTTCTTATGGGTTTCGAGCATATAACCAGAGAGTGTGCCAAAAAAGGAGTAGCTAAATGTCGGTGTAAATGGGTATATCTTATTTGTAATAGGTCAGCATTGTTTAGGTTTAACCACCCTTCTTTTCATGTTTAAGTAGGTTGAACATCGTATGATCAAATAGTTGAGCAGACATCCACTGCTTCACAATAACTCTCCTATTTTAGACAGAATATATAAATATATAAACATTCAAGTTCTAGTCAAGAAGAATTTATGACCGCATCCTCACATAGACAATCAAAACTGTTAGTGATATCAAATGGTGTATAACATTAACCTAGTTTCATGAGTTTTTGTGCCAGATTGTCATCCTTGCCATGTATAGTTTTAGCAAATAACAATTAACAGCATTGTGCTATTCGGAGTAGACATACTCTGTAAATCTTGAAGTATGCTACAAGTAGCCGATTATCGCACAAAAACCAATATGACCATACGGGGAAGTAAATTAGTCCTTATTTCTTGAATCATAACAACATACCAAATCTTGCCGAACATTCAAATGAATTTATCTACAATGTTTGTCCATGTGTTAGCAAAAAAAAAAAATAGCCCAAAATAATACCAAAATTATGACAAATTTTTGTAAAAATACATCAATACGCAGTGATTTGGCCTTAATCAATCCTAATCAATCATTACTAGTCTCTTACACAATACCTAACCAACAGTTCACAATGTTGTAGAATACAAGGGATATGCTCTGGATCTTGTAACAGAGTCTGATTGCTTGTTGCATACTTCAAGGTTTATAGAGTATAGAGGTGTCAGCTAAGCGATAAAGAAAGTGGTCTATTGGTCTGCACTTGCTATCCACCAACATATGGCAGTGCCCCCACCACCATTCAAAAAAATTGAACTAATTTCAACTCTTTGCAATGTATCTTTGCACTAAAAGGACAAAGTGACAATAAGGCCAAAAAAAAAAATTGTTGTGTTGCCCTCACGGGCCAAAAAATGGGAGGACCGGACGGTC